>JAVSBV010000029.1:7366432-7402402 GCA_033117975.1 Parotocinclus spilosoma | reverse complement strand
ATGTCTTTGGACTGTGGGAGGAAACCGGAGTACCCGGAGTAAACCCATGCAGACACGGGGAGGACATGCAGACTCCAAACAGAAAGGACCCAAGCCGCTCCACCCTGGGATTGAACCTGGGACCTTCTTGTTGTGTGGCAAGCGGTGCTACCCATCGAGCCAACGTGCTGCCCAAAAGCATCCAATAGAACCCTATAAACAGTGCTACTCTCAGGTCAAGATTTATCTATTAAGGTTTATTTTAAATGGCTTTTTAAACAGTTGTGTACTGTCTACAACATTGTTCAAAATGCTATTTACAGAAGTAAAATAAAAAGACACGTCAGCACTGGCGGAATAACAAAATAATGTGCTTATCTGGTTAAGGCATTGATTAGTAAATATATTAGTAGTTAAAAGTGGCCATCACATATGTATTCTGTCTGTATTTCTACATCCATATTATTATCCTTCTGTATAAAAAATAATTTTTAAAAATCTAAAAACCAGTAAGATTTTATTAAAATCAGATAGTTTTATTAAATGTGTTTATATAAGTAAAGCTTTTCTATTAAAGTTTATTCAAATTTAAACTTTGGTGTTTGATATGTTAGGGTTCCATATTATGCCCATTATAAGCAAAATAAATATAAAAGGAAAAAATTTCTTTCTCATATCTGTGTGTTTTCTGTAACACTGGAATATCTAGTATATTCAAGAGAACACCAGTAAATGCATCAGCTATTTGCAGTATTATTTTATAATATGATGTGCATCTCGAATCACACCTCTAGACATAAGGTGCTTGCATTCCAGAAACATTAGGTTAAAATCCCTTTACTCCATCAGACTGTCCCCTCCTGTAGCTATGCCCTTATCATCTTATGGGGCATAGTTTTTTGGCCTTATCATCATCCGGACAGATTTAAATGCTTGCCTGAAGCTGGTTAGGTAGTTCTCCTTGGAAATGTTGGGCCATGTGCTCCAGAATATGCCGTTGCGCTGTCCTTTATACTTCTTGTGGTAGTATTTGCCATTTAGGTTGGCTGACATGCAGGCATTAAACCACCAGCCTGATCCGTAGTAATTACCACAGTTACCTGGTTGGTACAAGTCATTGTCCCTGTCCCACGTGGTGAAGAACATATGATCATGGTTGTAGTCCTTGTTAATGTGCAGGGCATTGCCAGCAGTCCCTGAGTATTCGGCCAGGGAGAGACGGTATTTGAGGAACTCATTTGCTACATAAAACTGGTCATACTTTGCATACCCACGCAAACCATCAAGGTCCTCAAACTCGATACGTAGCATCATGTCCTTGGCCCTGGTAAGCAAATGGATCTTGTCATTGCCGAGCCAGAACTCTCCAAGCATGTCGCCAAAACCCTTCTTATATTCAGCCCAGGTGCGGTTGAAATTTACACTGCCGTTTATTCGTTGCTGCACAACAGTCCATCCACCACCTCTGGATTCCATGTCACAAAAAACATCAAATGTTCCATTCGTGGGGATAGGGCTTATCTTAAAGATTCCGCTCTTCCTTGTTCCCATGGCACTGTAGTCTGAGCAGTCTCTAATTGCCATAATATCTAGAATGAGACAAAATTTTAAAAACCAACTCCCTTTCAGAATAAGAAAAGATTTGCCAATATAATGGATCATCCAGTAAGCTGTTCATTATATGATGCTTATAGCTGTCTGTGTTGTTTGGGTTCCTATGATATACTTTTACATTCTTATTCCTACCTGATAATAATTGTAATGTTTATTTTAGTCATACATTTTATATTTTGTTATGTCACTTTTTTTTTTTTAATGCACTTTTCTAGCAAGCAGGTGTTATCGTGCAAAGATTAGTGTGCGGAAATCGGAATTCTGAACATGAAGTTGAACAACTGATTAAGCCTCTGAAAAAGTATTCAGTGGTAAAAATATATATGCTCACTTGCCATTTTATTAGGTACACCTGTTCAACTGCTTGAAAATGCAAATATAGAATCAGCCAATTAAATTGCAACCCATTTAGTCATGTAAAAATGGTCAAGACAAATTGCTGAAGTTTAAATAAAGGATCAGAATGGGGAAGAAAAGTGATTTAAGTGACATAACTCTTGATGCTAGACAGGCTGGGTCTGTAAGTATTTCAGAAACTCCTGATCTGCTGGGAGATTCACAGAGCTATCTCCATGGTTCACAGCAAATGGCCCGAAAAACGGAAAAGAGGTCATAGGGGAATGGCCAAACTGTAACAATCACTTGTTACAAATAAACTTTGCAGAAGAACTCTGAATCTCTGAAAGCTTTTAATGCGCCACATGTAGAACCCTGCAGCAGGTGGGCTACAGCAGCAGAAAATCACATGTGGTGACACTACTGTCAGCTAAGAACAGACAACTGAGGCTACTTACCAAATTTGATATTTTCTTGCCACACTTTGGGCCCTTTAATACCCAAAGTTGGACACTGTTTTAACACCACAGCCTAGAGTGTTGGTGCTGACCATGTGCATCTCGTTATGATCACAGAATAACCATTTTCTGTTGGCTACTTCCTGAAGGATAATACACCATGTCACCATGATGTTATGTCCATATAGACTATAATATTTCAGGAATGTTTGCATCACATTGTGATGTCACATATAATTAAGACAGTAATAAAGGCAAAAGGGGATCCAACCTGGTACTGGCACGGTGTACCTATCTAATAAAATGGTCAGTGACTGTAGATTTGCCACATTATATGATACACCTACTGTTTGTAGTACATAATAAATTCTTGTCTAAAAAGTAGATTTAGGGTAAATTCCCCACTATGAAATTGCCTGACCATTAAATTATCTCTTGATAACTTTTGAAACAGGCAGCTTGTTGTTTTGTGAGTTTTACATGAAAGATAAGCTTAGTCATATTTCTGTTAACAAAATATAGCATTACCAGAATAGTTAACTTGAAGAAAACAGTTACATTGAAATCTAAAATAAATGTATTGATAGATGATAATAGTGTAAGACTTACTTATTGGCCCCTGCTCCAAAGAGCATCCATTTAAGCAGTTGCCATTGAGTTTTTGGATCACTCCGGTGATGTTCTGTACCTTCTTGTCCACCATATGCTCAACCTCCTCCATGCTAATTTGTTTGTTTGCGTCCAGTCGTCCCTGTAGTTCATTCATCTGTTTGTGAGCACTCTTCAGGTTATTAGACATGTTGGTAATATTCACTTGCATCTCCTGGACTATGGTGTTGTCCGAGCTGTCGTTCATCGATGTTGTTGTTTTATGGCTGTTTTCCCCACTATCCCTTTGAAGGCTGCACCCTAGACAGGTGCTCCTCAGCTGTCTTACCATTTCCTTCAAGCTCTCTAACTCCTTCATAGTCCTCTCCAGCAACTGGAACTGCTTTGGCAGCTGGATGGTGAGAGGAGGAAGAATGATCTGGTAAGGGCACTCGTCCTCACTTACACAGTGGCTGGCAGGTTCCAGTTTTACCTGTGAGCAACTGTCAGGAGGTAATGCCTTCGTTATGATTTCAGGTGAACCACTAGCCTCGGAGTTGAGAGACAGCAAAATGTACACGCACCCTAAAATCAGCCTCATGATCCTGTTGCGCAGCGTAACACAGTGTGCACTGAGGAAAGAGAGCAGAAGATCTGTGCCTGGTTGTGTTCGCAGGGTCATTAATATCAGTGCAGAGAGGAAGAGAGGGGAAGGGTGGGTGGGGCAGCAGAATTGTGTAAGAACGAGAAAGAGCTACAACATTTACGGTTCTGATGAGGAATGAGGCATGACTGACTTTTTTGGTTTCTATTTCTAGAGAACTAAGAGAGGCCATGGAAGCTCACACAGTACCACCCCTTTGTAAAGGTTGTGTACTGAAATGGTTTTATATGTTGTATTATATCATTTGTCTTGTTTTACAGTGATGGAGAATCGTACTGCACAGCCTTGCAGAACTTGTTGCTTTCTGCGGGCATTCACTTTTTGGAGCCATGTGTTGTTTACATGCATTGTGTATTTAGTGAAGAGCTGAGTTTGATGAGCTTAAGTTTAAGTTTAAATTTTAATGAAAGACATTTATTATAGAGTCGTATATTAATAGTTTTGTAGCTGATTTACCCAACTAATCACATTTTTAAATGATCCTTTTTAATGCTTATATTTGACATGCTTACATCTACTCGCACCATTATGTAATACCTCTATGGCTTTCCATACAATTGATCAGATATTTAAATGGACAATAACTCCTTCACTTCAAAGCCCATTTTCCACATGTGAGCTTTACTTGCTGTGAAGCCCACATGAGCTGCCTCGTAATTCTTGCGCATTGTAAAATGGTCCTTCTTAGGAATTTCTTCCCAAACCTCAATCTGCAATAGCTGCCATATAAAAAACATTACCATCAAACCCTCCCTGATAAAGATGTTGCGTCTAATACAGTTCTGATATGTTAAGTATGTTTATTGTATGTCAGCTCTTATCCTCACTGTGATAGAAACCAAGTGGCTGAACCACTTTTTAAATATGAAGTTTTTGAATGTCCCAGATTAATTCTAAACTTTTCTTTTCAGGTAATAAAGTGTGTTTTTCTTCACATCACAAACTATATTTTGTACCTAAATTACATCACTGAGACCTTAATACTCAAACACAGTTCCTCTGATTTCTGGAATATTTATTTCCCATTGGAACCATATGCTGCCAGTAAACATTCTTTAATTTTTCTCTTTTATAATTCTTTAATTATAATCCACACACCAGTTTAAAAACACAACAAATATTTGTATAATATAATAAACACAACTAGTTTAAGTACTCCTAAACCAAGTCCAAAGGATGAATGTAGTACCTACATTCATATATGAATGATTTACATCTTTTGAAAACCTTTCCAGCTATTTTCAGGAGGCAAGATCAGTGGAGATGAAGTGGCCAAACTAAAGGCTAGCCTCAACCTGCTGAATGCCACTCTGAAAAGGTAAGAGCCACCTCAGTCTGAACGCATTACCATCTTTGCCAACAACTTGATAATTAAAGTGACTTGCCTATAACATGGTCAGAATGCATCACTGTTATACACTTTATCATAGAGAGCTTGTGTTCTGTAGTGGTTATACTTGTTTTTGATTCAATTGATTTGAAAACCTGATTAAACACCTGCAGTTTACTATCTTTACTACCTACACTTAAGTATTAAGTGGATGTTCTACAAATTGATTTTGAATATGATTATGGGATGGCAGTAAATAAGTGCCAGCTTATAAAAAACACATGATCTATAAGAGTATACAAATGGTTTTCTGTAGCTCTCAGGAGTCACAGTTGAGTCTGCTGCAAGAGGCAAAGCGCTATCGCACCAAGCTGGAGCATCAGCAGCAAGAGCTTGAGAAGGCAGAGCTGCTTCCAGAGGGTCATGACTCAGAAGTCAGTCACATGAGACAGCAAGTTTTGCAGTGTCACAACATGCTTCTAGAGGCTGAGGCGAGAGAATACCAGATGCAGTACACTCTTGAGTGGTAAGGGTGCTTTCTTCTAAATCATAAATTTTTTCTTGTTTAGTATTTTGATATTTTGCAAGTCAAGATTAATCAAGATTTAAAATTATTGGGCCACCATTACATTATTTGTATTATCAATGGTATAGTGACCAAACACAACATTTTGTGGACAACTGGACACAAACATTTCCAACTTGGATTCATCAGTCCATAATACTATTTTCCACTGATCTTGCACAATATTGTACTTCAGTAATAAATATCGTGTTATTTTAGTGTAAATACATCTTTTCTGAAGAAAGTAGCAAATTAACTTTGCCAAGTGTACGACAGACAATTATTTTAAGGTGCACTGAAATTTGCTAGGTATATAAAGGGAATATGCACTTTAATACAAACATGTGGGCACCTTAGTTAAACAAGATAATATTAGAAATATTGGAGACAAACTTGGCATGTGTGGAAATTGATCTTTCCAGTCCCTCTGGTAATACCAGGTGCTTGTCCAGTCTGTGGAAAGGTTTTAAGCTGTAGACAGATTAAGATATTCATACATTATATGACTTTTGAACCCTGTTCGCTTTTTTGCTTACAGCAAACAGTCACTGACTCATATGTTTACCTAATCGTCTATTAAAAATAAAGGAAATCACAAAGAAGAGGAACTCGTTTAGACAAGATCTGGAAGGCAAAGAAAGCTGTTTTGTAGAATCATCCAAAAGGCTTATTCAGTTCTAGAATCTGTGGAATTGTTGTTTGGTCTCTAATATATAGAATATAGATAATAGATATAGATAGAATATAATATATAATGAATAATGCTTCTTTGCTTCCTTGACGAAGGCCCATTTGTGAAAACCACAACTGTTCATTTTCTTTTCCCAGTATCCCTCTATTCCCTGTAGGGAATGCTTTCCATCTGGTGATGTAAAGTTTGTGTTCCAGGGGGTGGTGGGAGTCAGAGAGCAGGTACTGGTCTGTATGTGGGGGATTCTGGGTTTCACACACAGAGACCAGAATAGAGAAGACAGATGGTTTAAAAAAAGAGTAAAGGAAGTGATTTATGTTCAATTGAACAGATGCTTTACGACAACAATTATCAGCTACCTATGCAGCAATCTTAAGATCCCTTCCCATTC
Source organism: Parotocinclus spilosoma (assembly GCA_033117975.1). Taxonomy (NCBI): domain Eukaryota; kingdom Metazoa; phylum Chordata; class Actinopteri; order Siluriformes; family Loricariidae; genus Parotocinclus; species Parotocinclus spilosoma. Next base: position 7,395,786 of record JAVSBV010000029.1, on the reverse strand, counting down.
ACACCTGACCCACATGACCATAACAGCTCACATAGGGCAATTACTTGCAAATGGGTCACATCTTAGCTCCATCATAATGATTCATGGGTCAGGGATCCCAGGACCTCTACCGCTAAGGTGATAACCCCGCTATAGGCTAAAGACTTGGGACTGCCAGACATGCCTCTATGACACATTTGCCCACAGCTGGGCATTTCCTCCACACCCAAGTATTGCAGAAGCTAGTATCCCAGTTTGTTGCATAAATACTGGTTTATAAATGCTGTGTGTGTGCTGAAAAATGCCAGTTGAAGGCCCTGCCATGAGAGGCAGCACATGTGGTTGGAGGATGTCCTGCACATGTCACTGGTCTGTCAGTATTCATTGTATCACAACTAGGGGCGACAGACTGTTATTTGCATTGGCTCTCCAAAACAAAATGTTTTCAAGTGTATTGTAGAGGCGTCACTGTATGCCGAGTTTTGCAGCAATCTCTATTGGGGTTCTTTATTTTATTGTATTTTATTCAATTTTATTTCATCCAATTATGTCATTCAAATTCTTACTACATTTGTTAAATGGGAAGTATTGGGTCCAAGAACACAGGCATACGTGTTGAACCTCTTTCTTTAGTGCTTGGTTGGCATTTATTTATACTAACAGTAAACAGCATGCTCTTAGCCTGTAAGCTATTTGTGCTAGTATAAGGAAGTTGAAGATATGTTGATATACAGTGAGAAACAAACATATTAAACCATTAATGTAAATGCTTCCCTTTGCATATTCCTAAAATTTAATATAATGCTTTTCTATACAAATTATATAACCGGCATAATAATTTGAATGAAAAGTTGATTATGTGAAAAAATACATATATTTAAGATTATCTTAGTATTGCTATGTTCCCTTGACCTAAACCCAGCAAGCATTTATTGGGGGCATTTGAAGGAAAAGAAGCCAAACGTTCAGTAGCATCAAAAGATTTTGAAACATTGTTAAATCAAGCATGGGACAACATGAACTGTCAGATTCAAGTACTCCTCCAAGATTGAGCTTGTAAGTTGTTCAAAGAAATTTAGCAAACTGTGCTGCCTATATTACTTGTAATGATGAGCACTGTAGCACATTTTTAAAATTAAAAATAGAAGCATTTTTTACTATAGTAGTCTCAGACTTGAGACTACTTCAAGAAATACAACAGAAAACGTTTTGAAATGACCACAATGTTCAATGTTCATATTTGAATACTACAGGAAATCTTTGAGTGAACATGAAAGGTGTTCAGAGTCCTAATATTTCTAAACTAAAAGCTTTCTGAAAAAAAAAATATATATTTTTTACAATCCGAAATACTTTATATTGTATCAGATTGTTAGTTTATATTATAAAGTATCTTGTGACTATTGTGCACACAGTAATGCACAGTGAAATACTTGTGGCCCAGGAAATTTCCTGTAGGAAGCAATGTAAAGTGGCTTTGTTGGAAATCTTTCTGTTCTTTTTCTTAATTGTGTTTTGGACTGTGGAAATTACCACAATGAATCATTTACTGATTTCATATCCTTCTTCTTCTTTGCGTAATAATCTATATTTTCATATCCTCTATTAGATGCCAACAGGAACTCATGCTTGTTGCGTATAAGCACAACACGCTTGAAATATCACAGATTTTCTTAACTCTGTATAGTCTATGCCCAAATTGAATTAAGGCTTAACAAGTGAATATCTAAGAATTTTTAAGCTTTAAACCCCAAGTCAAGGGCATGTTTTTGCCAAAGAGAAACTTTTCCACCAAAACTGCCTGCATTCGTATGGACTGTGTTGATCTCTGCTCTTTTTTTGTGCATGGTAACACTTGTATAGCATCTATAAACATGTGGGTTAATTACACATAAAATGTATTTACTCATTGTTAGATACTCAGACATGAAAAATGAAAAATGTTTTGACAACACAGCTAGTGCCAATTGGTGCTTTATCAAAAACATCTCTGTTCCCAATTTCATCAGCTGACTTTGATGGCTGTTTATGTGATTTCTCCTTTTGAGAAACGTATTTTTTGGTAAAATAATGGAGACCATTTGAAAGGGGGTTTTTCTTCAAAATGATACATATAAAAAATAAACAGTTCATTACAATTTGTATAAGTACTCCATACTTATTATCTATTTATCCATCCATTATCAAAACAGAAAATTGCAACAACAACTGGGAGCATTGCCTGTGTTACACAGCTATTTAATGTGTTTAATGTCCATGGTGCTGAACACAGAGCCAAAGGTGCAGGATCCAGTCGTTAGACAAGTCGTTAGACAAATTGTTTGAGATGATCCACAGATAAAAGTTGAGTTATATGAGTTTGGGTGATCTATGCAGCCATTCCACAGGTCCACGACAGCCAATCAAAAGACTAGGGAATTGAATATCCAGCCACTGATGAACACCTGCTCCGGATTGTGGTTGAGATCCATTCTGTTGAAACTGCTATCTTTGGTCAGAATGAATGGAAACACAGTTCCCTGTAGCATTGTTAGGTAACACTAAGCATTTAGGGTCTGGTCGATGAAAATGGGTCCGAATACACAGGTGCCCCATATTCCACACCACACCCATTATCTACAGCATAATCTACACACAGGGTCGCGGACTAGCCGATGCCCACCAGCTCAAGGGCAGGAAAAACCCCAGACAGGTTGCCAATCCATTGTAGGGTACACACACAGTCACTCACACAGTCACACACTAAAGGCCACTTTAAGAGACACCAATTAACCTAACTCATATGTATTTGGACTGTGGGAGGAAACCGGAGTAGGCCGCGCCACCCTGGAATTATACACGGGACCTTCTTGCTGTGAGCAGTGGTGCTACCCACCGAGCTGCTGTGCTGCTTATTATTGAAATATATAAAAATATATAAAAAATAATGAAATATAATATGAGTACTTTCATATGATAAGCACAACAAATGCCTGAAATGGACTGAATGGAGTTCTATGGCATTTTAATATGTTACTGGTTACAAAAAGTTGCTGACACGTCCAAATATGCAAATGGTAGGGCTGTGGAGTACTACAGTAGCACTGACAGCAAGCATTTAATATATTGCAATCTCTAGCAGTGTGAAACATTTTTAAGGAAGAGAAAGAGATATTAGTTTTAACAGGTATTGTATAAGGATAAGGGTAAGAATCTGAAAGTATTTTGCTGTATGTTCACATAAATCCAATTAAATAGTACAATCCTAATGGTATTGGCCAACTACAAACAACTGCGTGCACATGACACCCAGATGTGCTTTATTCAACCGTTTCTAAGCACTTATGATCTGAGAAAATCCTATTTAACAATTTCTACACCATTTTTAGACTAAAATCTAACCTAAATTATTTATGTTTAAGATTAAGGCTTATGATTATATATGTAGCACCTTTCACACATATAAATTCAAGCAAGAATTAGATACATTTAAAATATATATGTGGATTATTCAACAAAAAATATAAACAACAGCAAAAAAATGTAATAAAAGAAGCAATACTTAAAAAGCTTTTAACAAATAAAGGTCATAAAGGAGTAGTTAACCTTGTTGTTTATTTTCTTTATCTCAAGTCTTAAGGAGGAGAAGGTTTTCCTTGAAAAAGAGTGTATGAACCAACCAAAGTCTGCTGTAAGTAAACAAACATTTTACACAAGAATGAACAACATTATAAGATTATAAGACAGGATAAACACATTGCACCCAGTCTCTCTGTTGTTTTGCGTATTTGTGTTGTGTTGTGTATATATATATATATAAAATAATACATATTAATACAGTGTTTCCTCGCTGTACTTTGCTGTTCACCTTTATTGGCCTCGGTGCATCGCTGGTTTTCAAAAAATATTAATGGAAAAAATATATTGCGGCTTTTTGCTGTTTCGCGGGTTTTTGCGGAACTTTTACATTTAAAAAAAAATCACAAATTTTGTAAAACAATATATAAAAAAATATTAATTCTAATAATAAGGAATGTTATAAATCATAAAATATTACGATTTACAGTAAATAACTGTTGTGTTGTGTTGTGCTGTGTTGTGTTGTGTGTAGGATATGGGTGTGCTGTAAGCTCGTTACTGACGGAGCATGCGTGATACGAGAGTGATGTATGGCGTGTTAAGTAAAGAGAACGTTTGATTACTTCAGCGTGTTGCTTGATCAATCAACAGTTAAAAACACTTTATAGACTGAATTCATTCAAGCCCTACGATGCCACCCAAACGTTCTTCAAGTTATACGGCTAAAATAGTGTATAAATACTTAAATAAATATAGCAACTCTACTTTGCTGATTTTCGTTTATGGCGGGTGGTCCTGGAACCTAACCCCCACGATAAACGAGGGAACACTGTATAAATATGATCTAATTTGTTGTTTTGTGTTTTTGTGTTGTGGCACTGCATTAAAACTAAAAGAAAATGATATTGAGAATCATAAGGAAATTCACCTTTGTTAAAACCTTTTAAAAAATCCAAATGCCTCCATAGCTGAAACTGCTGCACAAAATGATTTTTTGAAAATGTCAATGCCAATAGCTAGAAGAAAAGCAGTTCATGGCTCTGCAGGAAAGCTGTGAGCAGATAAAGATGGAGATCGTCAAGTGGAAACAGGAGATCAAAGCTTTGAATGAGAACATGGAGGCCTGCCACCAACAGATGCAGAGGGAGCAACAGGAGTTGGAAGAAAAAAAGGATATGATTGAGAGCAAAGAGGTAATCAACTACCAATCAGTCACCATGTCTAAAGTACAGCAAATGACTTTCAATATGTGCTCCATCTTTATAACCAGGCCGAACTGGCTCAGCTGCTTCCTGTTCCGACACAGATTGGTAAACGGAGTGAGAGAATAAATCATGAAAAGATGTAAGTGTTATCAAATTAGTTAATCAAATGCAAAAACAATTAAACCGCCAGGTTCTGTTTTCTTAGTCACTGATGACCCACTATATTTTTAAATGGAAATAAACAGCCAGCTTTAAAACGTCAAAGCAGAAAGGTGAGACGATATGGAAAATGCATATATTTGATCCTTCAGATGGCACTGGAAGAACAGTTATTCATCAAATTCAGCAGATAGAACCACATGGGCAAGGAATTACTTGGGCAAACCTTTGTCAAGCACTACAATATGAAGTTACATTAACAAATGCCATTTAAAGGTGTCTCATGGTAACCATGTCCAGAAGTGGAGTCGACTTTTCTGGGCTTGCAAGCATCTAGGATTCACCATCACACACTGGAAATGGGTATTGTGGGCAGATAAATCAGCATCCCACAAAAGGGAAAATGACATATCTTAATATCCCAGCAAGTAATGGGCAAGGGGGTCTAGTTTTTAGGCTATGTCTGGAACATGGTCGCCAACTTGAAAGCTGTCATATTGAACTAAGGGCAAGTTTGTCCAATGGGAACGTGATCATGTAGCATATCAAAGACCAGAATTGCCAAATTCTGTTATCAAAACAGAAAATTGCAACAACAACTGGGAGCATTGCCTGTGTTACACAGCTATTTAATGTGTTTAATGTCCATGGTGCTGAACACAGAGCCAAAGGTGCAGGATCCAGTCGTTAGACAAGTCGTTAGACAAATTGTTTGAGATGATCCACAGATAAAAGTTGAGTTATATGAGTTTGGGTGATCTATGCAGCCATTCCACAGGTCCACGACAGCCAATCAAAAGACTAGGGAATTGAATATCCAGCCACTGATGAACACCTGCTCCGGATTGTGGTTGAGATCCATTCTGTTGAAACTGCTATCTTTGGTCAGAATGAATGGAAACACAGTTCCCTGTAGCATTGTTAGGTAACACTAAGCATTTAGGGTCTGGTCGATGAAAATGGGTCCGAATACACAGGTGCCCCATATTCCACACCACACCATAACCTTCACATCACTTATGACTTTGGTGTCTGCCGTCAAGTGAGGGTTGTCTTTGCTCCAGTACCTCACATTCTGGCGGTGGACCTCACCACTGACATAAAAGTTGTCCTTGTCCCCCATTACTTGCTGGTGTATTCAGATATGTAATTTTTCGTTTTTTGTTTCTGAAATAAAAGGGTGTCCTATATGCATTTTCCATACCGCCTCAACTTTTTCTGATTATATTATCATAACTTACAATGGTGCAAAATCAATGTACAGCTGAAGATTTGTTGAATTTATGTAAAGTCAAACATTTACATACACCTACAGTATAGAGAACCTTTCAGTGGATAAATAGTTACCGTAAACTTTTTGGTATTTGGTGGCACTGCCTTGAACATGAATTAAATATTTATGGGTTGCCGTTTTCTAAGAAAAGTATTGTGAAGTTTGCTTGTGCCTGGAAGTTCAAAGTTTATATAGATGGTTATTATTGTCAAACTTGCTAAAAGTTTTTTTTAGTATTATTTTTTCTCCTAAGCAGGACTAAGGTTCATAATTCTTTTTTCTAAGGTATTAGCAGAGACTTTTTCTGATTAAAAGTAGGCTCTTGAATAGTTACAGAAAAACACTCACAACTTCATAATTAAGTGTACAAAGGTCATTACATATGACTGCTTAAAATAGGGGTTAAAATGCTATATGTAAACTTTCGGCAAACATAAAATCTGATTATTAAATCTGTAATATGTCTCTAAAGTTTATTGTTCATTTTTACTGTTTAAAAATGGCCTTTCCGGTGTGAATGAAGAGTATGTTCTAAGTGACATACTAAGTGAAATGTATGGAAACATGAATACTGAAATAAATGTATAGAATTATTCTAGTGTAAAAGTACTACAGCAATATTACTAAGACCTCTTTTTTATTTTCTCAAAGACAATTTCTTTTTAATTAAAACATTTGCCTAATACACATTGTATTGATTTTTACTGCACCACATTATATATCATCTAACTTGGATATTATTGAATTGTTTGTTCATTCTTCAGCTCATTAAGCTCATTCTGCTCTTTATGCTGAAATAATTATATTATTGTATCAATAATTGCATCTCCATGTCTCATAGCATGTGGTGACAAGAAACATTTGCTGAATGTGTGTGTGTGTGTGTGTGTGTGTGTGTGTGTGTGTGTGTGTGTGTGTGTGTGTGTGTGTTTGAAATAGTAATATTGAAAAACACAAAGCTGTACTTGAGCAACAGCTGCAGGAGCTGGTAGACCTGAAGAATAGCACACAGGCGTGCTGCAGACAGTTAGAAGAGGAGCGCAGGGCTATTATGAGGGACCTTGAGGAACGCAGGTCTCAACAGGTGGTGGCTCAGAGGGATAACAGCAGGCTGCTTAAAGAGCTAGAGATGACCAGAGAGAAGGAGACTATACTTTTGGAACAGAGGTGTGAACCTTCTAATAGTTCAGTACATCTTTGAAATGCCTGTAAGCCTAGAATATCATGGGGAAATTATTACGATGGGAAAGTAGAAATATTTACAATTAGAAATTGCTGTTACAGTTGAAGTCTGTGTGGAATCCTGAAGAAACACAAACATATACAGTGAAGGAGAAAACAAAAAATAGAGCTTGAAAAAGTTTGAGTTTTAGCTTGTTTAAATGAATTTGTATATTCTTTAAAAAAGTAATTAAAGGCACCGTGAGGAGATGGCATTTGAGCAGTTATTTTTTATTCCAGGTTTATTACTAGCATTACTAAGAACCAATATAAAATGAAAAATGTGATCCAATTTAAAAAAAAATTGGTGTCAGCCTGTTCAGAAATTACAATATTCTGGTGCAGTTTAATTCTGGATTCCAGTTCCAATTTTAGCCTGTCCTGTCCAAATAATGGTATCATACTGATTCTATGATATCAGATATAACTAATGTTATCTTCATTATATATGTTACACTCAGAGGATTGTTGGATATCAACTTGAACCAGATAATGACAGAAAGGAAGATGTTTCATGACATCATGCTCCAGAATGCTCGAGAGAAGGAAAGGCTGTTGCGTAGCTTAAAGAAGATGCAGCTACAGGTTAAAGTGTCTAAAGATCTTTTGCTCCACACTCAGGACCTCTACAACAAAACCAAGGCCCAGGTTAGTTATCTCTGCACAGATTCTTGGATTTTTTACCCATCACAGGATGGTTAAACAACTAAGTGTAACTGATTGCAAAAATTGGAAATTGCAAAAAAGAACATTAACTTTAAAAAATGAACTTTGACATTTATTTCATAACATAAATCAACTCCTGCATTTTAGCACATTCTAAATAAAATTAGTTTGCGGGCAAACAGGTGATTGTAATCATGATTTGGTATAAAAAATATCCAGCCTTTGAGGAGCAAAGATAGGCAGATGATCACCAGTTTGTTAACAAATGCACAAGAAAATAAAATTATTCAAAACAATGTTCCTTAAAGAAATATTAGAAATATTTTTAGCCATGCAAGCCATGCATGAACACCATTTATTTGTTGTTTTCCCAATTATATTGCGTTTGCAATAGTGGATTAGGGGAATAAATTATCTCATACAATAAGTTAATATTATATTTTATTAAATTGTTTTTGTTATTTTGTCTAGCTTTTTGTATACAATACGTCTTAAAAACAGATACTGTTTTTGTGTCTTTGAGTAAAGAAGGTTATTTGCCTAGGCTGTGCTAAAAAAGCATCATGCACGTGCATCCTAAAAAAAAATTTGCATGTGTAAAAAAAACATACTTATCGTGCCATCTCTAGGCATTAATTAGTTTAATATTATCATCAACAAGTGATCCTTCAGTACTTAATGACTGCAGTTTGTCACATTTATTCTTTTTCTCCTCTTATCTGATATAAAACTTGTAACATAAATGTATAAGCTTTGTTCACGCTTGAGAGCTCCCAGTAATTGGTAATTACCAGAAATTGTACGATGTCTAGACTCTAATTTGCTCTAGACTGTAATTTACTGTATCAGTTAAATCTTGATTTGGACTCTGGGGTGCATTTGACATGTCACTCTTGTCATTAAATTACCAGTAAATTCCTAGGGCATGCGTAAAAGCACTTCTTGTAAATGGGCTCTGATGAACACCTTGCATTATCTTATTACTGTCTTAATGATTTAGTGACTTGCAGAAATCATGCACTATAATTTTAAACGCTTTGAGCACTTCTAACTCAGCATTACAACTGTGAAAAATCATGTTCTGGTTATATTAATAAAGGCTTGATAATTTGAGAATTACCAAAGGGAAGTGATACTTGTGTGCGTGAGAGTCACATATGTGCCTAACAAAAAAGGAAGATTAATTCTGAGAAATGACTTTTTAGGCAGTATCATAATTTTAATGGGAAAAATAGCTATGTAGTTACTTAGAACAATTTGAGGCGTATTTGGCTTGAGTGTTCTTAGAAGAATCATCTAGTCTGTGGAATTCTGAGTACAACATTGCCACGATTGCCACACAATGATGATTGACAGTGTGAAAACATTTTGAATGAGCAAAAATCCAGACAGCCAAAGTCATATTTCCATCAGTATTTATGGAAGGAGTCCAACCTATTTTCCTTGAGGTTAGAAAAGTATTGTGGTGTCACATACTTGCTAATTGGGCTTCCTGACCTGGTATTTGTGTGTTGGGCAGGGCACCCAGTTTCTACCTTGTATGTACTCGTAATGTAGCTTGTGACAATTGTGTGCAAGTTTGTAGATCGTACCTTGCAAATGTTCATGTCTGTTAAGGCAAGTGCCTAAATAAAAGCATCAAACATACATATAGGCAGATTTACTGTTATCATTGGCTTTACAAGTTTTGCATGCAGAGTACTTAAAAAGATCTAATGAATCTAAATAAACACATCTAAAATGCAATACCAATTCAGTTTTCTTTCTTACAGAGGGACATGATGCCTACCAATGATGACTTGCTGCAAAAAATAAAGGATCTGCAAAAGGAAGTAGACACCCTGAACATGGTTCATCGGGTAATCTTGGCACAGAATCGTATAGACTACAAAAATCTAAATGTTTTAGCTTGCACATAACTGCAACCAGTGGATCTTGATTTATGTGTGCACACTGTCAACAGGAGGCAATGCTTGGCATCGACTCCAAGGGCGTTGAACAGTGTATAAAGCAAGAACTAGCACTGAAAAATAAGTGTGATCATTACCGTGAAGAGTTACACCACCTTCATACCCTGACTCGCATCAAAACAGATGAAAAAGATCAGAAAAGCCGAGAACTTCTTAAAGCTCAGGTATACAGTTTCCTAATGTGTAATTTCCTATTTTTGGACTAATTCTAAAATCAGGAAAGTGCTTCAATACCCTGTTTTTGTTCGTGTCATATTTCAAAGATATAAAAGTAACACTTGCTGCATACCTGCTTGATTCAAATCCAGGGTTATGGTGTGCCTGAACAGCTGTACAGGGTGCTAGGCCTCAGACACGCACATGCACTCATGCACTGACACTGGTACAGTGTCAAATGATTAAACATATGTCTTTAGAGTGAGGGATGAACCTACGGTAGCTAGGAAAACCCACTAAGACATCAAGAGAGCACACAAACTCAGCACAGGTGACAACCAGGTCAGATCTCAGACATGGGCCTCTGGAGCTGTGAAGTAAGAACCCCAACCACTCCACTACTGTGCCACTTTCTAAAAGTAACCCTAAACACTGTGGTTTCCTCTAAGAGTAACTTTTTTACTACTTCAAATCTGTTCCTGTCGAAATAACATTTTCTGAATTTATAATATATTCATTCATATTAACTAAGGCCAGTCTCTTACAGATGAGATGCAGTCGCATCAAACAGGATGTCAATGGCAAACAACTGCAGATTCAGGAGCACAATAAACAGCACCAGGAGATACAGTCAAAGTAGGTATATCTTTGTGGTGACAAAAGTGAAGTGGCAACCTTATGTACATGTGAAAAATGGTTTTATATAGAACATCATATTGCTCATTTCTGTTTACAGGTGTGCATTGCTTAATGTCCACTACATGTTCTGTGAAATTGCATGTTATGTGATCTGGATGTTATCCAAATACATACTATATTACTTACTTAGCAATGCTGGGATGTTTGATACTGTAGTGTATCATTATTTACTAAATAGCCAATATACTGTAGTGTTTCAGAAAATTGTATTTGTTAATATCAACATTGACCACCACATATTAATTTCCTATTTTTTTTTTACTAAGATATAAGATAAGGTTAAATAATTTCTCTCCAAAGCTGTGTGGATCGCATTGGTTCACTTAGCCCATCTGATTCTCCTTCACTCTGTCTCTCTCTCTCACACAGACACAGAAACATTTATGGAATGAGAAACTGTTATTGAGACTTGTGTGGCAATTCAAAGTATTTCATGTTGTTCTGCAATGTGAGCAACTGAAATGCGAACTGAAAGGCACATTTAGATCAGGTGTGCTGCAAAAAGGCAGTTTCAGTTTCTCAGCTTGTTTCTTTGTGTTCCATAAAATGTTGTGCTTAAGTATACTTTTGGATATGTTTGTCATAATTCAATAGCGAACATATTGGCAATACAATACACGCGTTAAAGCGTTCAATGCCATAATTAAGTAGGATAATTAATTAATTAATAACCAGGATAATAACCTTATAGGACCATTTCTGAATATGGCAGTGGACGTTATGTGCTGCATAACTGTACATTTATCTAATCTATACACACCTTAATGATTTATAAATTTTGCCAATCAGCCATATCATTTCAACCACCTGCCTAAAACCAGTATTTAGGTCCACCTCATGCCACCAAGGCTGTGACTCTTTGAAGATCAAGACATCCATCAAGACCTAGATCCTTTAACTCCTGTAAGCACTGAGGTGGAGGACTCCCAGTATCAGACTTGTTTGTCCAGCCATGAGATGCTCGATCAGATTGGCATTTGGGGAATTTGAATTCTTTGTCATGTCCCTTAAGCCATTCCTTCACAATTTTTGCAGTGTTACAACCTGTTGACATTGGTCATTAGGCAATATTGTTGCAATGAAGTTTCAAAGTAATATAAGCTGAACAAAATATAACACTTTTTTATTAGCTGAACTTAAAGATCTAAGACTTTTTATGTGTACACAAATATTCGTCACAAATTTGTTTAAACTTGTGTTAGTGAGCGCTTCTCCTTTGCTGAGATAATACATTCACCTGACAGGTGTGGCATATCAATATGCTGATTAGACAGATTAGACACATTTTTGCACAGGCGTACCTTAGGCTGGGGAAAATAAAAGTTCACTCTAACGTGCAGTTTGATCACAGCACAGTGCCACAGATGTTGCAAGTTTTGAGGGAGCATGCAGTTGGCATGCTGACTGCAGGAATGGCCAACAGAGCTGTTGCCCATGAATTGAATATGGATTTTTCTATCATAAGATGTCTCCAAAGGCGTTTTAGAGGATTTGGCAGTACATCCAACCGGCCTCACAACTGCAGACCAGCCGCCCGGACAGCTGCTGCAACAATTGGAATTTCAATCAAAGAATATCTGCACAAACTATCAGAAACTGTCTGCACCTGATTGCAATTCATCATTGTAACCAACGTGAGTGGGAAAATGCTCACATTTGATGGCGTACAGCACGTTAGAGAGGTGCTCTCTTCATGGATGAATCCCAGTGTTGACTGTACACGGAAGATGGCAGACTGGTGCCGTGTGGGTGAGTGGCTGATGCAACGTTGTGAATCAGGTGGCCCATTGTGGTGGTGGGTTTATGGCATGGGCTTTATTGTTACGAACACAGACGCATTTTATTAATGGAATTTATAATGTACAGAGATAAGGTGATGAGATCCTGCCCATTGTTGTGCCATTCATCCACGACCATCATTTTATGTTGCAGCATGTTAATGCACTGCCCCATGTTGCAAGGATCTATACACAATTTCTGGAAGCTGAAAACATTGCAGTTCTTGCATTGCCAGCATGCTCACTGGACATGTCACCCACTGAACATGTTTAGGATGCTCTGGATCGGCATATATGACAGCTTGTTTCCGTTCCACAGCCATTAAAGAGCAGTGGTCGAACATCCCACAGGCTACAATCAACAGCCAGATCAACTCTATACGAAGCAGATGTGTTGAACTGTGTGAAGCAGATACTGACTGGTTTTCTGATCTACTGGACCCCCTGGATCCCCTTCAATACTGTAAAAGTAAACTGAACGTTTTAGAGCGGCCTGTCATTGTGGCTAACCTGTGAGGCGGATGGATTATCTCAGCAAAGGAGCAGTGTTCGCAAACGAAGATTTATACAAATTTGTGAACAATATTTGAGAGAAAAAGGCCTTTTGTGTACATAGAAAAGTCTTAAATATTTGAGTTGAGCTCATTAAAAATGAATACATGAACGCATGGTTCCCCAGTAAAACACTGTCTAAAGCATCACACTGTCAATATTACTCATTTCACAGGTTGGTAGTTTTAATGTTCTGGCTGACTGGTGCACGTACTTTCGAATTTTTACAGTATATTTGTAGACTGCTTATGTAAGTAATGTGGAAATTAATTCTTTACTGAGAAAGGGCTTATGGTGAGGGGAAATGTCTGTGTCGTTAACAGACTAGCTGTGTTTGCCAAGCTGTATGATGTCATGAAGAGGGAGCGAAACAAGTGCATGAGCCTGATTCAAATCGCCAGTCAACGTGCAACAGAAATGAGGGAGAAATTAAAAATTTGGGAAAATGAAATTGAGATTCTGCGAACAACTGCAACAAATAAAGACAGGTGGGCCCAAATTCTTCTTTTCAACTGTTGAACTCAGGTCAAACCTCGATTAACAGCTTAAATAGCTCTTCTGTACTGTAGTACAGTGCAGCAAAAACATTATGGTGTCTTTGAAAGGTTGCTGCAAAAGTCCCGTCACAGACACGTGCATAGTTTCAAGATCAGGGACAGCCTAAAGATCGATATTTCCAAGGAGCTTTGGCTGCTCCAAGAAATGAGGCGCAAGAGAGGAGAGCAAAGACTCAACATCACCAAACTGGCACACGCAATCAATGGAAAGGAGCAAGACTTGCTGCACTTGTGCAAGAGCTATGAAACTTCTGTCCAGAGTCGCAATGAAAGGTGAGCTTGTCCTGTTAACTTTTTGAAAGCAGATGCACAAGAAAAAATATTTTAGAACTTTTAAATTACTGTAGAGATTTTTCGATTAGTTAAATATTAAATAAAACAAGTAATTTTTGTACATTAAAAGGCTGATTTTAGTAGCTTTCACATAAGAAAAAACGCATAAATGCATGCAAATCTGAAATCAGGAATAGCTCCATTACTTAAAAAAAATTACCATGTTTTGTTTTTTGCGGTATTTTAAAACAAAATCAGTAGCAATGACCTATTCAATGATCCATTGCTGAGTACAGAGGAAATACTTGAAGGTTTAGAAGAGCACAGAAAAGGTTGGGCCTGCATACCTTTCAACCAGTCATCTAAAACTGATAGGGATTCTGATATGCCTTTCTCAATTCTGGCTAGTGAAGTTCCAGAATGATCTATGTTTATAGTGTCTGTATGCTTATGTGTGCCTGACAGAGGTGTGCAGCTGCTGGAGCGAGAAAAGGAGCTGTGTATATGCTATGAAAAAATAAATGTGCAGGAAAGTCAAATCCATGAAAAAGCCCTGGAGATCCAGGCTCGTGAAGAGGAGATTCAGTCTCTTAAGATTCTCAATAGTGAGGAAAGGAGGCAAATTAAGAGGGACAAGAAACAGATGCATTGCAGAAGAGCTCTGGAGAATGATTGTGCCTCACTGCAGATACAGGTACTCAAAATTCTTCTAAGAATACACAATGACTTTATTCATTGCTAGTAAAAAAAACTTTATGTGAAACTTATGGGGTTGACTCAGTGTCTCAGTGGTCAGAACTGGTGCCTCACAGCTCCAGAGATCCAGGTTTGAATTCCAATATGTTCTCCCTGTTTCTTCTTGAGTTTCTTTGGCAACTCCCTCAATTTAAGGACAAGTGTTAGGTCAATTGATGTCTCTAAGCAGGTCTCCCAGTGTGATTGAGTGTGTGCCCTGTGATGGACTGGCACCTTGTCTAGGGTGGTCACACCTTACAGCATTGGACGAAAAGAGTTTGGAAAGAGGGCAAAAACAAAATTCAACAAATACAATTGATATGCCCACCAGCACACGTACAAAAAGTTGGTACAGCTGCATGTAGGGGTGGCTTGGCGGGTATCGACAAGGTCCTTTCTGTGTGCAGTCTGCATGTATTCATATCTACGTGGGATTACTTTGGGTACTTCAGTTCCTCCCACGATCCAAAGACATGCATTAAGTTAATTGGTTACATTAAATATATATATATATACACTGCTTACAAAAATTAGGGGATATTTTAAAATGGATATGAAGCAATTAAAAAATAAGAATATAATTTTATTTCAATAAACAAGATATTCAGAAAATCAAATGAAAGTGAAGCAAATTAGATGCAAATTCAATTATCGTAATTGAGTAGCAAGTGAAATATCAGTTAAACAAATGGGACAAAAAAATTATACATGTCCATTTATTTATTGAGGAAAATGATCCAATATTACATATTTGTGAAAAAGTATGTAAACACCATCTATTCTGACAATAACTGCAACTAAAATTTTCTGGTAACTGTTGATCAGTTCTGAACACCGGTTTGGAGGAATTTTATCCATTTGCACTGTACAGAACAGCTTCAACTCTGAGATGTTGGTGGGTTTCCTCACATTAACTGTTTGCTTCAGGTCCTTCCATGACATTTCAATGGGATTAAAGTCAGCACTTTGGCCATTCCAGAACATTAACTTTATTCTTCTTTACCCATTCTTTGGTAGAACCATTCTTTGTTGATCGGCCACCCCTTGGGAGGGTACCAATGGTCTTGAATTTCCTCCATTTTTACACAATCTGTCTGACTGTATATTGCTCCACATTAATCTAAATTCTTTAG
Source organism: Parotocinclus spilosoma (assembly GCA_033117975.1). NCBI lineage: Eukaryota > Metazoa > Chordata > Actinopteri > Siluriformes > Loricariidae > Parotocinclus > Parotocinclus spilosoma. The sequence continues at coordinate 7,379,872 of JAVSBV010000029.1, read as the reverse complement.
AGATGGTTTTGTAACCTTTTCCAGCCAGATAATAATTAACAACTATTTTTCAGAGGTTATCAAAAATCTGTATTGTTTGTTTAATCAGACACGTCCACAAACATGTGATCAATGGATTATTTTCCTCAATAAATAAATGACCTAAAATGACATAAATGAAGTATAATCGTTTGTCATATTTGTTTAACTGGGTTCTCTTTATCTACTTTCAGGAAAATTTGATGATGTTTTAGGTCATATTTATGTAGAAATACAGAAAATTCTAAAGGGTTCACAAACTTTCGAACACCACTGTAACAGAATGTATACCATTAGTCACCTGTAATGCAGTGAAGCTTATTTCGTGTAGCCTGGGGGCATATCCGTCATTCACGGGCAGCAAAAAAACTGTCCATGTTTCGTTGCTGTGCCTGCTCCTTCTTGCCAATAAGGGCAGTTAGGAGTCATCACTTGCTGTTGTTTTAGATGGATGACCCTGCCCTAGTCTTCTTTGTACGGTTGTGGTCTCTTGAAAGCGATTATACAGTTAGCTAATTAGGCTTTGAGAAGTTTCAATGGCTGTTACCACTGTTGTCTGTGTTTGACCATCTTTAAGACGTCCTATAGCTTTCCAAGCTTCACATTCAGGCAAATCATGTTTCAGAGGCATTACAAGGGCTGGGAAATTACAGAATGTGCACATTCAAGATCAGGGAACATTGAGATACTCCAGCACTTTCAACCTGTTATAAAGTGCATTTTCACCAATTCAATAAAAGTTGTTTTTGTATCTCCTTTGCATTATAGAACAGCTTTCTTTTACATATTGCTTGCTTTTCTTTGTTTATCACTTCTTATTCATTTTGAAATATTTTTGTGAGCAGTGTATGCGACTAGTCTATAATGTAATTTGTAATGTGTTTCTGAAATGGCCATTGATGCTGATAGCGATGCCAATAATATAAAAAAACTAACAAATAATTAATTATGGCCAGATCTGTGTGAAGATTCCATCACTCTATCATTATGGCAAGGAATGCACTAGTATTTGATGTTTTAAATCTACTTTTTTGCTTTACTGATACTGATGAGTTGATATAAATATGTGTGTGTGTGTGTGTGTGTGTGTGTGTGTGTGTGTGTGTGTGTGTGTGTGTGTGTGTGTGTGTTCTATATGCTAGCTATCTGAGTGTAAGGACCACATGATGTCCCTGGAAAATGCACTCAAGGACCAAACTTCAGAAAAAAGATCACGTAAGCTGACTGGTGAAGACTTGGCGCCTGAGAACCTCATTAAGAAGATAGAACAGGTATGACACAATTAAAAATTTCAGGCCTTAGGTTTATAGTACTGTGCAAAAAGCTTAGTTCACCATTAGATTTGTTATTTAAGCAATGGCAATGACCATATATAACATATTGTCAACGATTACACCCAAAAACTTCAATTTGTCCATAATATTATTTTCTTGTCATGCTCATTCCAGTCTCAGTGAGCTTTAGCATATCTTAGCCATTTTGCTTAATTTCCCTTCTGAAAAAGTGATTTGTGTGCAATCCTTCCAAAAAGACCATTCCTAATCAAGTTTATTGAGACTGTATGGTCAACTTGGCAACTTGATAAAGCTGCCAATAATGCTGCTAATGCTCAAATGTAAATAAAGGTCACACTAAATACAATTATTGACAAAACATAATGCATCAAGAAGAAGTTGATGGTTTTGAATGAATTTGTATGTGTGAGAACATAATGTATTATATGTAAATAATTACAATGTTAGACCGAAAGGATAATTGTATATATTATATACTATACAATTAAAAGTAATTTCTAGTAACGTGTTGGGCTGTGTGAATACAAGATAAGATATGGTTAGGCATTGGGGATAAAGAGGTTCTGTATGTTTACCACAGAATATTGTAGCTGGACCTGTAGATCCTGCACACTTGTAGTTTTAGGAAGCAAGTGTCCTATCTGGCCCCATAAATGCCCTATTGGCATTAAAATAACCAGGCAGGCAAAGAAAGTGTGGCTATCTGGTGTAGACATTCCTGAGCATTATCCTGCTGAAAAATGCTGATTGGAGGCCCTGCTATGAGAGGCAACATGTGGCCGCAGGATGTCCTGCACAAATCGCTCATCTGTTAGTGTCTAATGTGTCAAAATATTTTCAAGTGCATCATAGAGGAACGTCTAGCAGTCAACAATTTCTCACCAAGAGGTACCCGACCTAAAATAAGCCTTTAACAGCCATTTTATAGGGCAGTAGGGGAAGCAGGTTTATGTTTTTATGATTGTATATATATGTGTGTGTGTAATTCAATGTGTTTGGCGTAGCTGGAGGTGCAACTAACAGAGAAAGAGGCTCAACTGATGGAGAAAGAACTGATCTATGAGCAGGTGACCCATTTATCCCAGCACATTTGCACAAAGGCAGAGAACAGTAAAAAGGACACACTCGGACTAGCCAAGAAAGTAAGTTTGCATAAATGCACACACCCCGAAATCTGTCTTTCTTTCAATTAGAAAATTTTTCATGGATATAACTTTAATGTAACTAATTATGCTAATTACTGTGTTACTGTGTTATTACTGAATTATGCTAATACTAATTATCTTATAACTTTAACCTCAGTAGCCCAAAGCAATTTTTTTGTTGTTTTCATAGTAGGCAATTTTTCATTGCAATTACATTTTATTGATACGGTGTCTTTGTTGCATTCTTATTTTGTTTTGTGTCCATTCTTTGCATCTCCACCACCAAGTTTTGCGCCATAGACTTGGGGTGAACTTGGGGCTTGGGGTAACATATCTTCCAACCTCTATGCTGCCCCTGCACCAGGCAGCAAGTGGATGCTATAAGATGGCGAGATCCTCTGTACCCAGATATTTCAATATTAATATTATGATTATTGTCACAAGTTATGGTTATGGACTACTAACCAGAATGGTGCAGGGTTCCAACCCCAACACTTGACTCTTAAGCAAGTCCCGAATGTTAGGCTTCCTACCTGGGACGGCTTTATATCCACTATCTTAATTATGTCCAGATCCCGAACAGCTGCTTCGCATCCTATAAAGGCGTGGTTTTTAGCGCTGTTCAGGGCCAGGTCATCATTACTCCAACGGGGTTTCACTGCCGCTCGGGTCGCGCCCTTGCGCCCTTCCGCGTTCCCTAGAGATATTGGTTAAGTCCGGGGGCTTATTAGGGCCGATGGACTGGTATGGGCGGGTAACCCCGAGGTATTCAGTTTGTTAGGGGCACTTTGAGGTGCACCTTTGTTTTCCCCGTCCCGTACCCATGCGCTCCTCACACGGTCAGAGCTCATGCTCTTCGGTTGTCGGCACCTACCTAGCCTCAGTTCAGCCGGGTTTTCGTCCTGAATAGGACACTCTCCCGCCTGGCTTCTTCATTTCTGAGCTCACGCTCGCCCTCTGGCGCTTCGGCACCCCTCGCGATCTATTGTCATTCGCGCTCCTTGCGTACTCGAGTTTATTATCGTGTTCTGGTGCTTCGCGCCTTTTGTGTGTTATTCACACTCGTGCTATAAGCGTGGCATCCTTTCCACTCTTTACAGCAGCAACTTGGTTCTGTGTTAGAAGTATAGCGTCCGGCGCTTTTGCGCTCTATTGAGTAGGACTCTAATCGGCGTACCCCAACTAGAGTAGCCACCGGGAAACACGCACTCTATAAGACGTATCCCGGTTTTGGCTTTTTATGTAATTGCATGTACATTCGAGCTTAACCTCGATCCCTGGCATTCGGACTACCTCCGTGCCTCGCCCTTTAAGAGACGTCCCAAAACTGTGCTTTCTGCACCTTTGCCCCGACTGACGCTTTGGCGTCCTCTCGTCAAGTTCGCGCATTGCTCCCATTCGGGACGCAACCCCGGCGCACCCCTTTATCCTTTCGGTTTCATTATGTTAGGAGCCTTACGCTCCACTCTTCATACCTTTTCAGTTGTTCTATATTATTTCCCCATTCTTATTATACGACGTGGGATATGTTTATCCTGCATAATTGGGTCCTAAATAAAAAACACCACATCTCGTAACACCGTAACACACATTTGCTTGGATTGTAAGATTTTATCAACTGTAAGTCGCTCTGGTTAAAGGGATTGTGCCAAATAACCAACATGTATATGTTAATCTCATTTGTACTGAATATCATAAACGGTGACGTGGAAGAATTTTCCAACTGCTTTGTATACAAATGCTTTATACAGATGGTATGTGTGTGTTCCCAGATTAATGAGGTCCAGGACCGTATTAAAAAGTGCACTAAGAAGTTGATGGCGGTAGTGTCAGAGTTGTCCATGCGGCAGGCACAGGCTCTGTGTCTGCAACAGGAGCTTAGGGAGAGAGAGTTGCAACTTGATTCATGTCACAGGAGACAGGATTTGGGTCTAGCACCTTCTGATGACATTGAGCAGGAGTGGCAGCACTATATCCGAGACCTGCAGAAACGTCAGGCAGATGCCCTGGAGAAAGCTCAGGTCAGACATTTGCCATCCAGCGTTTGTAGTCCTTTGGAGTTACATGGGATTGTCCAAGTCATAAAAGACAAATGCATTCTGTTTAAACATTACACACTTTCAGTATAATTACAATTTTATTTCATGTAGTTTTTCCCAAGCCAGACTAAGAGAAAAAAATATCAGCCTCTGTTCTAAATTGACCTTAAACTCATGTGTTTCGGTTAATGGCAGAGTGGAGGTATGGGATCTGGAGGTCTTCTGGCCACCGGTGTTTGTGTTAATAATTAATAAATAAATAAAAAAAAGCTAATTAATAATTGCTTCATTCAAAATGTAATAGGAGAAACTTTACTGGTTATTTAATGAAAAGGAGATCAAATTACTCATTAATTTACTTATAAGTTACTCTTTGAAACTCAACCAACTAGACAGTACAATGATAGCAGCCAAATGTATCTACACTGCTCAAAAAAATAAAGGGAACACTCAAATAACACATCCTAGATCTGAATGAATAAAATATTCTTATTGAATACTTTGTTCTGTACAAAGTTCAATGTTCTGACAACAAAATCACAACAAGCATCAATGGAAATCCAACGTATTAACCAATGGAGGCCTGGATTTGGAGTCACACACAACATTAAAGTGGAAAAACACACTACAGGCAGATCCAACTTTGATGTAATGTCCTTAAAACAAGTTAAAATGAGGCTTAGTATTGTGTGTGGCCTCCACGTGCCTGTATGCCCTCCCTACAGCACCTGGGCATGTTTCTGATGAGGTGGTGGATGGTCTCCTGAGGTATCTCTGTTGGTGAATGGAGCAAGACATGATGTCCCAGATGTGCTCAATCAGATTCAGGTCTGGGGAACGGGTGGGCCAGTCCATAGCTTCAATGCCATCATCCTGCAACTGCTGACACACTCCAGCCACATGAGGTCTAGCATTGTCCTGCATTAGGAGGAACCCAGGGCCCAATGCACCAGCATATGGTCTCACAAGGGGTCTGAGGATCTCATCTCTGTACCTAATGGCAGCCAGGCTACCCCTGGCGAGCACATGGAGGGCTGTGCGGCCCTCCAATGAAATGCCACCCCACACCATTGCTGACCCACTGCCAAACCGGTCATGCTGAAGGATCTTGCAGGCAGTAGATCCAGACTCTGTCACATCTGTCACATGTGCTCAGTGTGAACCTGCTTTCATTTGTGAAGAGCACAATGCGCCAGTGGCGAATTTGCCAATCCTGATGTTCTCCAGCAAATGCCAAGTGTCCTGCACAGTGTTGGGATGTGAGCACAACCCCCATCTGTGGACGTCGGGCTCTCATACCATCCTCATGGAGTTGGTTTCTAACCGTGCAGACACATGCACAATTGTGGCCTGCTGGAGGTCATATTGCAGGGCTCTGGCACTGTTCCTCCTGTTCCTTTTTGCACAAAGGCGAAGGTAGCAGTCCTGCTGCTGGGTTGTTGCCCTCCTACGACCTCCTCCAGGTCTCCTTATGTACTGGCCTGTCAGCCTCTGGACACTACGCCGACAGACACAGCAAACATTCTTGCCACAGCTCGCATTGATGTGCCATCCTGGATGAGCTGCACTACCTGAGCATCTTCTGTGGGTTGTAGAGTCCGTCTCATGTTACCACGATTGTGAAAGCACCACCTTTATTCAAAAGTGACCAAAACATCAGCCAGAAAGCATAGGTACTGAGAAGTGGTCTGTGGTCCCCACCTGCAGAACCCCTCCTTTATTGAGTGTCTTGCTAATTGCCAATAATTTCCACCTGTTGTCTATTCCATTTGTACAACAGCATGTAATATTGATTATCAATCAGTGTTGCTTCCTAAGTGGACAGTTTATTTCACAGAAATTTGATTTACTTGGAGTTATATTGTGTTGTTTAAGTGTTCCCTTTATTTTTTTTAAACAGTGTATTTACCTCAGATGCTTTATTTAATATAGCAAAGTAAAACGCTAAAAATAACATTTACACTCATTGGTCACTTCATTGGGTCATCTGCCTTATTTCCTTGTGATATGGATTCAAGTAGGTGCTGAACACGTCATGCAGTTGCTGCAGATTTGTTGGCTGCACATCCATGATGGAAATCACCTGTTCCACCAAATCCTAAAAGTGCATGGATAGTCTACTGGATTGAGATCATTTGATTCACACCATATTCTGACCATCTAAATGTCACAGCAAAAATTGAGATTCATCAGAACAGGCATCGTTTTACCAATACTCTATTGTACAGTTTTAATGAACCCATGTGAATTGTAGCTTCAGTTGCCTGTTCTTCGCTGGCACCTTGTGTCAGGTCTTCTGCTATTGTAGCCCATCTGCTTTAAGGTTCAACATGTTGTGCAGAGATGCTCTTCTGCATACCTTGGAGGTAACAAGTGGTTATTTGAGTTACTTGCGTTGACAAGCAGTTGAACAGGTAAACTTAATAAAGTGGCCGGTCAGTGTATGTTCAAATTCAAATCGTTGTTTGTAATGAGTGTTTGGGGTTTTTCCAGAACGCTAAAGCACCCAGAACGCTAAAGTGGGTTAAAGTGTTTCAAAGCACTGAATCAGTGATTGGATCAACTGATTCAATGCTTCAGAAAGTTCACTTTCTTCCAACACTAGGAATTTAGACAAACTTGAAAGGCAATAACTAGCTAATGTTTAAAGAAAACACTTTGTTTAAACAACTTTGTTTATTAAGTAACAGTTGAGTTTAAACTATAATACATTGCATTGCTTCTTGCAGAAAAAAAGAAGTAGATTGCTGTTAAGGGTGTTACATTGTACTCTTTAGTCCACACACTGCTGTGCTCTTACATCAAGTTAAATCTTTTTCTGCTTTTCATATGAAATATCTGCTCCTGTTCAGAAAACTCCAATTCAGAAAACTTCACAGAAATACATGAAGCTGGAAAGAGCTACAGAACAACTTTTAACAACCTTTTGTTCATGAATGGTATTGTCTATCAATAAAAAATAAGCAGTGATACTCCTCCACTCCTTGGAAATGGGTGTCCTGCAAATGTCACACCAAAAGTACAACATGAAAAAGAATACTTTGATTAAAGTAATGAATAAAGAACTATATGATACTTAAAAAAACAAAAAATAAACGTTTAAAAGTAAACTGAATTACACTCTTGACCCCAGCCACTTTTTAGGACTTCAAGCAGCACTGGAAAATTTAAAAAGCAGATTTAAAGTCACTTAATTAGATAAAAAGTCAATGTACACATAGTAACCTTTTTTTCATTTTCTTAGACCTTTTCGGTTTTTGCTTAGTCCAGAAACTTTTTTCAATGGCTGTTATTCATGAGCATGAATTGTGGTAATTCTATGTTAATTTTAAACACCTGATTATTTATATGATTTATTATTTTTAACAATCATTCAAATATTAATGTATACACGTAAATTAATAAAACAGAATTTAATGTTGATGAATTGATAAATAACTTTATGCAGGTGTATTTGGAGCTTAGGACTGCTTTACACTGCTAAAGATTGGCCTTCATGCCACCTGACCTCAAATTGGAAATTTTTATAATAATTTGGCCACTGACAAAGCTTTTTAACCACAGTTTTATTGCACAGAGTAATTGCTTATGTGAAACGTGTGTGTGTGTATATTAGATGGCTGAAGAGGAAGAATGGACTGAGCTGCCAAACGGAGTGTACACCACATCAGAGCTGAGACCCAATGCCTACATCCCAGTCGAAGACTCCCTACCACTGCCCAAACCATATGGAGCTCTGGCTCCCTTCAAACCAACTAAGCCTGGAACCAACATACGGCACATACGCAAACCAGTTTTCAAGCCTATTGAGATCTAGAGGGGCACACTGCAGCCATATGAACAACACAGGCAGTAGGAAAAAAAATCTCTGTTCTGGCTTTAGCAGAGAACTATGCTTTGTTAAAGACCATAGCAGCTGTTTCATATGTTTTTCATTAGTGATCTCATGTTTACTGGCAGAAGATAGCTTTATCTGGCCTTCAGCTACAAATTCAGTCACTGGCAAAACACAATCAAGGAGTGAATGTAGTTTGCTATATATAGCAGCTAATTTCAAAACTTTTCACTGTTACTGTCACCCCTTTATACAGAATTCTCCCATTAGGCTTGATGAATTTAGGTAGGACATTCAGAGAGTTTGTATATTTACCTTTGTGCTACCTATTATTACAGTGAGCTTGCATAAAGATGGTAGAAGCATCTATCAGTGTGGTTACATAATAATAATTCTTAGCATATAATAATCCGATCATAGTTGGATTTCTGCAGTTATCTGATTATTAAAGTGGATATGTATACAGTGTATTTTGATCTAGAAATCAGATTTAAACATCTGATAAACAGAACTGGATTTTAAACCAAGAAGGTTGAAAGGCCCATTTATTTGTGCTCTTTTTCCATTGACTGTAGCCCGTTATTCTTATGGAATCGTGCGATAAACACGCCATGGTATAAAAGGCAGCAAAACCGCTATTTAACACTTCAGATAAATCAGATTTAAACATCTGAGAAACAGACCTGGATTTTTAACTGACAAGGTTGCCAGGCCTGTTTATTCTAAATACCTCGCTTTAGTTGGGCTCTTTTTCCATTGACTGTAGCATGTTATTCTTATGGGATCTGAAGCCACGGAATAAAAGGCAGCAAAACCGCTATTTAAAACTTTGTGTAGACACTGAAACGCATTATTTACGGAAGAAAAAAAAGAATTTGGTTATTCAATTAAAAAAAAAAGTTTGAAGTTTACATCACATTTTTCTCTAAGATTATTGGCTGGTTGCAAAGCAGAAATCTGATTATTGTAAACCAGGAGGTTTTCCATTATTGCATTACTCCGTGTATGTATTCTCATTGCTCGGATTACTGAAAATATCTGATTGATTATATTGATTATTAAGTGCAAGTAAACATACTCATTAGCATTTTACCATTACAGACCTTGCAAGATATGGAAAGTGATTGGATAAAACTGGTTGAAGAACTGGATAACAGTCATGTCTTACAGCCCCTGCTACAGCTTACTCAGTAAGTAGAAATGTAAACAGTACCAGGGAGTCATAGTAATCTCAGGCTGTTAGAGGAAGGTTATTAAAGAGACACGTGCCATTGCTATCAGAAAACATATTCATTGATCTTTTTATTTGTATATATTTCAGGTGTATTTAGAATATAGGACAGTCAGCAAACTGGTACCAAAATCCTTTTTGATAGAATCAGTTATGTAATTTAACTTCAGTTGTCTTTCAAAAATCAAAAAGCTGGACTGTAGATTCACCTGCATACTTGTTCTAGTGGCATCCAGAAAGTGTGCACATGTGTGTACCAGCTAAAGCTTCCTGCATTCCACTAAAATGTGACTGATTTAACACATCCAACTTGTACCATGATAGTGCTGCATGATGTGCTTAATGAAAGCAGATGCTGTTACGATTTTTAATGTGACACAGATCTACGTCTTTTTTCTTATGAACTGTCGCACAATGTGGGCCATCTCATGCATGCCTTTCCTCCTGTTCATTCTGTTGTCACTTGGCCTCAAATCCTAGCTTGATCAGTGTCTGCTTTAGTGCAGTTTCTTCCACAAACCTAGCATCAACATTCTCTTGTTCCTCAAATGGGTTTGTACCTGAAATAGAACACATACCAACATACAGTGTCATATGTTGCTGTGTTAAAACGTTTAAATGACCAGAGATGTAGCTTTATCAAAATACCTTGCTCTTCCATGCCAGAGAGAATATTGGTTAGATAGGTTAGAGGCAAGAACTCGGGTACAAAGCACATCCTGTCTCTGTCCATCTGTAGCAGCACCTGTGAAATATATTTCACAATAAAAACATTTATTAATTCATTCGTTCGTTCATTTACTAATCCACTTAATCCTGGTCAGGGTCGCGGGAAAGCCAGTGCCCAGCTTACAGTACAGGGTGCAAGGCAGGTGTAAAAGACACAAGTCCTGTGTATTCTTGTGAATAAGAGACCTCAGAGATTAAAACAGGTTTATTCAGTCATTCAATGGGATCCTAAGTGGCAGCACTATGTGCACATTTCATTTCAGCAGTTAGAGATTTCATATGACCAGTAATAAGTAAGAGAGGTTTATTGTTCCTAGGTCACCGTTTTAGTACATTAAAGCCATACGAACCATTTTACTTTTAATAGGTTTAAATGGGAAGAAAAAAGCTTAATAGAAAATAAAAATTGAAGTTTAAATGTAAATAGAGTTTTAAAGTTTAAATGTAAATAGATTAAGATGTTATTTATATCTAAATGTTTGGAACATTTTTTACTATTTTGGAACTGAAACTTGTAATTGATAAGCAGAATTGTAAAATGTATACAAAATAACAGAAAACCCTAGGATTTATGTTTGAAATATGAATTGAAATATTAAACAGTGATGTCCTTTTAATGATAAAATGGAACTTTGGAATTTGATCGCTTCTTTATTCAACCAATTCCGACAGTGAATGATTCAGAATTCGAACAAAATTTCTACTTCAAACATAAATAAACATAAATAAAAACTTCATACACATGCTACAGCCTCAGGGTGTGTCTGGAATAAATTGGAATCCAAGTTCAAACAAATCCAAATTCAAACCTATAAAGTCAGAATCCATTGGTTCCACTGTACCACGTGATTAATTGGATTTCTGGCTAATGATATTGGTATTCACCTTGGCCTTGTTGTATTTCTCAAGTAGTGTTCTGACATATTCTCTGGAAATGTAGGCTGAGCTGACTGGATGATCCCAAAGCTGATACACTCTCTTGTCCAGACACTGAAACAAAAATTAGTCAATCAGCCTTATAAATCTTGTAAACTGGACCACACAAATTCAGACCTGGATCCTGTTTGGAGTTAAGAAAAGAATTAGCTTGTTTACTAACACGTATTACAATAGAGGGCTGAGGGAATTGTTCTTCACAAAAACACATAGCAAGACAAACCACATACGCAACTGTGGTATTTAAATATGGCATGAATGTATTTCATATTGCATTTGACATTCCATTCTTTAAGGCATGGGCTGCAATTCATGTCTTGTATAATACAGTGACTACTTACTCATACTTCAACCTAGAGTTGCAAACACAAAACACAGCACAGATTTAATTTTGCTCTCTGTCAGAGTTTGAATCTAATTAAAAAAATTAATAATTCTCCAAATGTCAGACTGCTGCAAAACTCAACAGTTATGCAAATTACTACACTGTTTTTTTGCCACAGGAGCCATGACAGTGCTTTCAGTGACTACTTTTGTGTAGTGTACCTCTTGATGAGATCGAGACATGCCTGTAGGATACCCTAAAATACAATTTACATAGTTGACAGACTTTGAGATGCTCGTATCTAGGCTGTTCTGACTTAGTTGTTAGAATGTGTTGGGAGCAGTGGTTTACAACGCACACACAGCAAGACAGACCCCCAGTAGAGAGGATCATCTGATTTGCCGACAGGCACATGCAGCTCCCACAGTTTCACTGATCGCCAACCTCATTTCAGCAGTACAGTTTTTCACAAGAAACTTATCCTTTCAGTCTAATATTGTAATCTCTTACATATTTCAAATCCTCCTTTTGGTGGGTTTTTTTTTTCAGATAATGAATAAACATGCAAACATTACCTCGGGAAGTCGTTTCAGGACACTGAACTTTAGTTCCACTTCGGCATCACTGTTATCTAAATCTGCAAATAAAAATTAAGGATTGAGTTAAAGAAAACAAGCAACAGCAGGGCATTGAGAGAACAAAACAAAGTAACATTCGTAGCAAAATGTGGGTTTCTAATACAGCCTAACAACATGCTAAATATAATAGTCTGACCAAAACAAATTCCAACTTTAATGTGTATCCCATTAAAAGCTGTTTGTTTTGTCTCACAGCCAGTAACAGAACATATCAGGAGGAAATTGTGTCCTGGAACTACAACAAACCCTGTGGGGAAGATAGTTTAAAGCATATTATTTAGGCTAGGAGTGACTCATAAGAGTACCTGCTCTGTGCACAGTGGCTGTGCTTTATAATCAGTCCCGTTAAAAGCAGTAACTGAAATAAGGTCTATTCTGCACTGCTCACACAAATTAGGGAATATTTCAAAATGAATACAAAGCCATTAAAAAAGAAGCATTTCATATTTTTTATTCAACGTGAGCATCAGAAAAACAAACAATAAGTAAAAGAAAGCTGTTCTATAATGCAAATAAGATGCATCACCAAATTTTATTTATTTGGTGAAAATGCGCCCTATAACAGACTGAAAGTGCTGGAGTATCTGAATGTTCCCTGATGTTAAAAAAAAGTGCATATCCTGTAATTTCCCAGCCCTTGCAAGTTCTCTGCAACACGATTTGCCTGAATGTGAATCTTGGAGAGCTAAAGGACGTTTTGAAGCTGGTCAAACACAGACAACATTGGCAACATCCCAAAGCGTGATTAGCAGGCTGTTAAATCACTTTCACGAGACTGGAACAATACAAAGATGACTAAGGCAGGGTCGTCCATCTGCCACAACAGCAAGAGATGGTCGCTACTTGACCTTACTGGCAAGAAGGAGCAGGCGCAGCAATGCAACAGAGTTGTTGTTTCTTGCCGTCATTGGACGACAAATGTGCACCCAGGCCATAAAAAATTAACTGGAGCCATGATGTGTGGTCAACTGTCCTCTTCTCTGATGAGTCACGGTTCAGTTTGCAGCCTGATAATCATCATGTCCTGATCTTGCCATGAACGAGGAACAAGGGAAAATCCATGGTTCAGGTGAAAAAGGAACTCCTTCTATGATGGTGGAATCATGGCAGTGGCGATTGCTCTAAGACTGCAAGGGAAGCTCAGCTTTCCCTAAAATGTCAAAAAAAAAGTGATCAAATATATACTGTTGTGTGTACATGTCATTGACTAAATATGCACTACAACGCGCTCAACTTTTGTTCAGAATCA
>JAVSBV010000029.1:7347748-7363563 GCA_033117975.1 Parotocinclus spilosoma | reverse complement strand
CATCCCCACCGATGGCTCTGTAAGGGCGATCGGCGCGGACGACTACAAGCTCCGGGAGCGGGTAGGACCCTAACACATCTGTGTTTAATTGAATTGATTGAACTTGATTTGGGAAAGACACACACCTGTTTATATCAGACCTCACAGCTCACAGTGCATGTCAGTGCAAATAAGAATCATGAGATCGAAGGAACTGCCTAAGGAGCTTTAAGACAGAATTGTGGCAAGGCACAGATCTGGTCAAAATTACAAAAACAATTCTGTATCACTAAAGGTTCCTAAGAGCACATTTTATCCTTAAATGGAAAAAGTTTGGAACGACCAGAACTTTCTTTCTAGACCTGGCCGTCCAACCAAACTTAAGTGCGGGTTCTAGCGTTGTTCGTGGCCATGTCGTCACTCCACTTGTGCACCCGACCACCAGTGCGCACACGCACACACCTACTCGCTGGACGTTCGCTTGGTCGTTTATGGTCAGTTGGTGACGTCCTGGGGCTTATAGTGCTGACGGACGTATACGGGGAAACCCCTGAGGTATCTTGTATTTTAGGGACACATTGAGGGTTTCCCGTTCCGTGCCCGTGAGCTCCTTGCACGCTTGAGCTCACGCTCTTTCTGTCCTCGGTTCCTATAGAGTCTTACTCCTGCCGGCTGTGCTCTCTTATTAAGATATGCCTCGGCTCCACTCTCCTGCGATTTATTCGCTAATGCTCACCCTCTTGCGCTTCGTGCCCTCCGCGATTTATTCTCGCTCACATTATACGCGCGCACAAGCTCACGCTAAACACATTAAAGACTTCAAGACCATGATAAATAATATTATCTGGTTTGATGAGATGAATGTTAAACTTTTTGGCAGTAATTCTAAGCGGTATGTGTGGAGAAAGTCAGGTACTGCTCATCACCTGCCCTATACAATCCCAAAAATGAAACATGGTGGTGGCACCATCATACTATAGGGGTATTTTTCAGCTGCAGCGACAAAACGACTGGTTGCAATTGCAGGAAAGATGAATGCGGCCAAGTACAGACATATCCTGGAAGAAAACTACTGCTCAGGACCTCAGACTGGGCCAAAGGTGTACTTTCCAACAAGACAATGACCCTAAGCACACAGCTAAAATAACAAAGGAGTGGCTTAGGAACAACTCTGTGACCATTCTTTACTGGCCGAGCCAGAGCCCTGACCTAAACCTAATTGAGCATCACTGAAGAGAGCGAAAGGCTCCTGAATACAAAAAACCAAAAGGATGAAATGGCGAGCCGCTGGTGTTGTGCGCAGCCGGGTGGCCACTCTAGCCGGGGCGTGTCTCATTTTGAGAGGGCAGCCGACTAGAGTAAGGCTTAAAAGAGCACAACACAGGGGGCGAGCGTAAGCTTGAGTTCCTGCTGGAGTGAGGCTCATTGGGTGCCGACGACGGAGGAGCACGAACTCAGGTGTGCGAGGAGCACGGGATAGGAGACCCTCAAAGTGCCACAAAAAATACTAAATACCTCGGGGGTTCCCCCCTACGCGTCTATTGGCAATAAAAGCCCCCAGAACGTAATCACTATCCCTAAAGGTGTGCATAAGGGCGCGAGCGCACCGGTGGTCACCGATGGTGCGCATACCGAATTAAGACGACCTGGCACCAAACAGCACTAATACTTGCACCCAAATAGCAGGAGAAGCAGGTTCGAAATCAGGTCGTAATTTGGATATTGGATATAAGCTGCCTCACCGATAGCTCTGTAATGGTGACCGGCGAGGACGGCCAAACGCTCCGGGGCGAAAGGTAGGAACCCTAACAGTATACATACCTATTAATTTTTGCAGAATTTCTCAGGTCCCCTTTACCTGCCCATCTGAAAAAATGAACTGCAGTGATTGCAGTAAGGTCATTACTAATTATTGGTCCTGTAGAGGTCTCTGATCAGTAATTAAAGGGTTAAATGGCTTCTGGTAAGTTGTGCATTGCATGAGATTGCAGGAGATTGTGATGTAACTGTACACCAACAAAGTGTACTTATATGATTGATGTATTGGATAAAACATGCTTGATTGAATGCAGAACATGTGGGAGCTGAAATGTATTAAAATCCACAAACATTAGTGCTTGACAAAAGTGATGCTTCAGGTAATTTGGAAAATGTACAACTAAAGAGTGTTTAAATTGAGGCTGATCTGCTTCAACAGCAAATTAATCTGCTTTGAAAACAGTGTAAAGATGTCATTTTGACACTAGTAACATTTGCTATTGCTTTTTCTGTCTCTCTATAGATTGATAAGATAATGAGTTCCATTGGTGCTGGAATTGGGACGGAACTTGACGATAATGAAGTTCGCACAGGTGTGTATTTTGTGTACTTACATGTTTGTCCATGTTTCTGTGTGAACTGGCTTTGTTTGTGAAAATTTTGTAATGGTGTTTATCCTCTGTTTTTCTGCAGTATTTTGGTGGCAGCTTTACCTCTGTCACAGGAGGGAGGTTTTTTTTTCAGATGTAGCTATGATTACTGTGGAGCCTTCATTTCACTGCTGCTTTGCTGTAGTTACAGTAACAAATGCAGAAACAGGAACCTTACAGGCTGTTGAATAGTAAATAATATAGTAAATCAAGAATTTCTTAAAGCTTCTTTACTCAAAAATAAAGCTGCTAGAGAATACACTGAGATGTTAGGACTTCAATCAAAAACCATGCATTTTAGTAACTTCTAGGATAGAGGATAGGGATTATCTGGCTTTTTCACCATTTCTATAATTTTTTTATTTTATAGAAATTTTATTTATTTTTGAAACTGTTTACAATCCTGAGCAAAAGAAGTTTGCCAAAGCTAAAATTGTTGTTATCTGTAGAAAGCTTTCCACAGATTTACTTATTTTAAAAAAACATTTAGGGAAATCAAACGGATAGGCTAAAATTATATTATCAGTTTGGTAAATTCTTGTTAATTTCCTCACCAAATATTTGCTGTTTAGACCCTTCAAAGATTAATATTATCCAATTTGGGATTTGGTCAATTTGGCTCGGTGGGTAGTACTGCTGGTTCACAGCAAGAAGGTTTTGGGTTCAATCCCAGGGTGGAGTGGCTTGGGTCCTTTCAGTATGGAGTTTGCATATCTGTGTGTGTTTTCTCCAGGTACTCCGATTTTCCTCCCACAGGCCAAAGACATGCATGTTGGATTCATTGGTGTCTCTAAAGTGACCATTTGTGTGTGACTGTGTGTGTGCCCTATAATGTATTGGCGCCCCGTCTAGGGTTGTTCCTGCCTTTGCAACCAGAGTTGGATTAAGGATTAAGCGGAAGATAATGGATGGATATATAGATGGATGATTAAACTTAAAAATGTGTAATCATTTTGTCAGATCACCCATCCCTAAGTGCTTGTAATAATTTTATTACATTAGTATTTCTGGTGTTTTGTTCATTAAACAACTAATTGAATTTTTGTCAAGTTCAAATTAGATAGAAAAGATTATTCGGAAATATGGAAGGATGGGATTTTCAGTTGTTGGTCTATTGTTATTACATTATTGTTGCAAGCTTACTGTGAGTGTTAATACTTTCTTAAGAACACTTTTCATTCCTCGTATGAGAAATGGGACACCAGTGCCCTTGTACACTCTACAGGCACACACAAATGAGGCCTCCAAGGACTCGTGTGGCATTTGGGACAGAGCACATTTTTACTAATTTCATCCTGTGGCAAGCTCCCTCAGACAATAGGAGAATGGTTGGTATAAGCAGTCCTATACGCCAATCTCTCCTCGTTTTCCATACTTTCCTATACTCTCCTATTTTGCTCTCTCATTTTCTCAATATTTCTCCTTTTTATAGTTTTTTCTCCAACACATCCAATTTTTTTGACCCATTGAGGCATGGATTCTATAAGACCTTTAAAGTTGTTCTGTGGAACAAGAGATCAGCAGCAGATCCTGATTATCCTGCAAGGTGTGAAGTGGCGACTTAGCAGTGGTTTGCCATGAACATCCCACATATGTTTTTATCCTTTTGATATCTGGGAAATTTGGAGGTGAAATCAACACCTTGAAGACTTTGTTTGATATTTCTCATACCTTACTTATATGGTTGTTGCAGTGTGACACTGTGCATTATTCTAGTGAATTATACCACTTCCACTAAGGGACTTCACTGCAACTATAGGCAGAAGGTGTTGCATGTCAAATGTGACATCCACATGCTACACTTCTCTCATCCCTTATCTTCTCATATACTCTCTTCTCATATTTCTCCTCTTGTACTAGCTTTTCCTGTACTGTCCAATACTCCCCCTTCTTTCTTCTTCCTTCTCATATTCTCTTCTACACTTTTTCCACTCTTCTCTCTTTTCTCATTCTTTCTTTTCTCACCCACCCTCCACTCTTCTTTCCTATTCTCTCCTCTCTATTTTCTTCTCCTCCCTCTTATTTATGTTCTTCTTCTACTTTCCACTCCTAGACTCTTTTCACCTATACTTTCCTCTCTTATATTTTTCTCCTGCCCCTTCTTTTCTTTTATACTTATACATATATACTCTGCCCTCCTTTACCATCCTCCTGCTTCTCCTTTACTTTCCTCTCTGATCCTGTATTCCATCTCCTCTTTTCTACTGGAATCACCTCTCTGCTCCAGTCCTTGCCTCCCCTCCCCACTCCTCCCATAAACACTCTACTTCTTCTCCTCTCTCCCTCCTTATTGTTACCTCTTGTCTATTTTGCTTTCCCTTCTTTCAGTGGTCTGTCATTGCGGTTTTCTCAGTAAGAAATTACTATTTATGCTGTTATTCTGCCAGTGCTCAGAGATGCCCCCAGTGGATAAAGTGTGTGAATACATGTGTGCATGAGTTTGTTTGTGTGTGTCTGTGTGAGAGAGAGAGAGTTTGTTTGTGTGTGTGTGTGTCTGTATGTGTGCATGCCTGTATGCGTGGGAGGGAGTCGCAGCAGTCTTGCATTCAAACGAAGAAGGAATGGCTGATTTGAGGGTTTTTATCAGTGATGTGAGGTACAGTTACAGAGAGAAACGTAGAAATATAAAGAGTGAGTGAGACTGACAAACTGAGAGAGAGAGAGAGAGTGTGTGAGAGAGAGAGAATTGGGGAGAACAGAGGAGCAGGCTGCAGAAGCATACAGATGAGTGTGGGAGTATTTGATAAAGAGCATTCTACCAGGAAAGCTGCGTTCTCTCTCAATCTCTCTCTCTCTCTCTCTCTCTCACTCTCTCTCTTCATCCCACTGTCTTTCTCACACACATGCACACATATGCGTGGTGTGCCGCAGCAAGCAGGAGCAACAGCTGAGTGAGCTCAGAGCGCTGCAGTGCTCTCAGCGTGGATGGGATTTCCATCCTCCAGCATGCCTTTCCTTACCTCTGGAGCCTGACCCTCACTCTTTCACAGAGGACACGTTTTCTCTCCCTTCCAACTCTCTCTCTTTTCTCTTTTCTGCTGCTGTCTTCAATTTGTTCTCCATCACCTCCCCCCTCCATTTCTTTTTATACTCTTTCCATTCTTGCTTCTTCCATTCTTGCTTCTTCTCTCTACCTTTACTAAATTGTCATTCTGACTATACCTTCCATTTCTGTTTTTCCTGTTTTTTGCCCTCTGCATTTTGCAATCTGTCTCACCTCTTTTTTTGTTTCATTATTTCTTCTCCTACATCTTTACATTCTATATCCCTACTTTCCGCATCATCTCTCTTTTTTTCTCTTGCTACTTGTTTTTGGAGTATGGCGGGTTCATTTGACAGCCACTTTGCAAGGAACATGATGTGGCAGTGCCAGCTGTCACAGCCGGACTGTCGCTGCTACCGCGTTGATGGATATTCTCTGCTTAAACGCCTTCCTCTTCACCCACTCATAGGACCACGCTGCCCCGTGCAGAGTGTGGGTCAGTGGCTCGACAACATCGGCCTGGTCCAATACGAGAACCACCTGCTGGCTAATGGTTTCGACAATGTACAGTTCATGGTAAGTTTGTTTTTTTTGGATGTCTGAGCTCTGTTCTTACTTTTGCTTTTGAGTTCATGATTTTAGCATCAATATACTGTTTCGTCTGGTTGTGGATGTTTTGTTGTATTTGGTGCTATGTTGCTTTTACTCTGCTGTGTTTCATATGTTGTTCATTCTGTTTGAAAGTTTATGTGTTTTGTCTGTCTGGGACTTTTAGGGTTTGCTTGATGTTTTACTTCTGCTCTGTTTTATGTATTGGTCTGGCTAATACGTTATTACGCCTAATCTGTGTATTCTACATTATATATTTATGTCAAATATTTTAAAATAATAATAATAATAATAATTCTAGAAAGTCCCAAGAAGCAATACTTGAATTTGAAGTGCACCAAGTAGTACGCTGAATCCATGTGTATGAAGTTATGTGACATACCATGCTGTAGCCTACTGCAGTTTCACAGATCCTCTCCAGCACCCGTTGTCTGAGTATTGTTTACCTGGCTTCTTTTTTGTTTTTTATTGTTTATTCCATAAACAATACTCCATCACAACTATTTACTTAGCACTTACATACATAGACGTGACTTAAAGTATTCAGGAGGTTATATAGACGGTATTAGTAAATATAACAGCATGCTCTATAAGAAAAAAATGATTTTTGTCCTGGAACCAATACCCTGTGGATACAGAGGTCAGCCTATATGTCTGCTTTAATGCTCACTTTATTTCAGAATTGTAATGTTAATAATTTAATTATGAAAAGGTTGACAAGTTGTGTCCCCCAACTGTCACATGATCCAAGAACCAAACATAACAACAAATACACTCCAGTTCATGGATATTACTCATTTAAATAGCCTAAACTTTCATTGCAGTTGTTCTGACATTACACTGAACATGTACTTATCATCTGACTGAAAAATGCATATACTGTATAGTGAATATGGTGTGGGCTGCAGCATCTGTCTTGGTTTATCACTTATTCTTGTCACTTTTGCTGGCATGTGCAGCATCAGACTGTTTAGTAAAAATGCCATAAAATATCGGTTTATTTGAATTAAGTAACTTTCTGCCCCAGGTAGCAAGTGCATGCTCAATGGTAGGTATCTGCATTTTATTGGGACAGAAAACATTCTGAAGAAATATGTAAAATACCAGTTATAATGGAAAGCTTTATATGTGAAAATGGACTTTTCAAATCGAGTTATTGACTGTAATTTATTTTAATGTGTACCAGATGTGGGACTGTTTGACACTTTTACTTTTTTACTCCAGCTACTGTTCAGAATGTCCCATCCTAACACACATTGGCTTCCCAAATTTTCTCAATACATGTAGTCTGTTCTTGATTTTGTTTTAGTGGGATATTAGTGTGTACCAGGAGGATAAAAAATGCAGCTCTTGCACATTCCTGACTATATTATGTATATATATATATATATATATATATATATATATAATTATTATTATTATTATTCATAAAAAAAGACATGCTAATTGAATAAATGTGTCATTCTGAGCCACGCCGAGATGCTCAGGCTTTACTGACAGTGATTGTGTGTGGACTGGTGTGTCTTAATCAGAATGACTTCACTTTATGGTGATCACTTTCAAAATACCTAACTGATTATAAAATTAATAGGTAACTAATAGGTAATGTATGTCAAACATACTATGTATGTATGTATGTTATAGCCTGAGTCCCTCATGTAATTGCATGACTGTATTCACCAAGGTATTTGGGGAATGTTAAGGGGCTGGAAATTAAATCCTAAGCTCGTGATTAAATATTTAGATTATTCCAGTGTAATAAGTGTTCACTTTCAAGGTCTTCCCAAGCTAATTGCAGTATTATGGAGCACTGCATATGAAGATCATTATCGAGATAGATATTATTTTCAAGTTCATAAATCACAAATATGTTTAAGAATCAAAGTTATTGGCCATTCAATGTAAGAAAATGATTATGTATGGGGGCAAATTATGGTGAGTGACTTACTGTGTAATTACATTGCAGTGGAGAACCGATCTAGTAGTTAGACAACACATATAGCAAATTATGAGTTAATGAACCAGGGAGGCAAAATAAAAAGTACACTGAATGCAGATTTCCTGTACAGTGCAGTTTAGAGCCAAATGTTTATATACAAGTAAAGCATTAATATTTATTGTAATAATTGTGATTTAACTTGAAGTAAATACATAGCTATATTTTGTAGTGTACGTTAAGAGTCAGTGCCTTTTTGTTCTTCCAAACAACTTAACTAAACACCATCTCAACTGTAAAGCATGGGGATGCCACAGTCATATTGTTTACTGTTCACTGTGTAGGGTTCTGTTCCACTTCAGGAATTAGATGAGAGAATTAGGTGACAAAATGGCTTAAAGTCTACAAAGTACTGCCATGGCCATCAGTGTCTTGAGCTGAATTCGATAGTACATGAACATGAAAAAAATGAAAAAACCGTGCCCAAGCTAGAAATTACACAAACCTGACTTTTTAAATCCAGTTCTGTTTACATGAATAAGCACAAATGTAAAAAACTATGAGAATGTTGTGGAAGAGTCACAGGAACACTTACAGCTTGCCGCACTGTGACACCTAGCTTGTGAAAGGCCCAAATGTTTGATTCAACTTAAGAAGTTAATAGTTCAAAAGTGCTTATACATTTCTGACCCACTGTACCCTGAGTTAGGAAGTAAAACCTTTAATAATACTGTTTATTACATATCTATAATAAATGAGTAAGGAAATAAAGTACTATTTACTTCAAATAACACACATACTAATTAAATGTATGGTAACATTGAATGCCCAAACATGTCCAGCATGTACATTTTTGTAGACTGTTCTAATCCAAATTTCATTATATTGAGCTTTTAATCTTGGTATGGTATAGACTTGCCCTTTGATTTCCTTACATGTTTTACCTTTTAAACGTTGTATGGGATTGCCTGTGGATAACACATGAGGATATAGAGAGAAGATATCGAGAGAAGAGATGGAGAAATAGAGATATTTTATAGAGATAAGAGATGGAGTTGTTTTGATAAATGATAATGGCTTGACAGTTGATGAGTAGTTTCACACTGTTTGTTTTTAATGAGAATAAATATGGTTTATATTCGGACTCTGACAAGGCTAAAACATAAGCCTGATTGATTGCTCTCAAGCCATTTTTTGGTGGCCTTCATAGGCCCTCATGTGAGGAGGAGCATTGTCTTGAAAGATGACATGATTGTTCCTATTTATTAACTTTATTAACTTTTCATTTGTGGGAACCAAGTCTTTCTGCAATATTTTTGTATGTACTACAAAAACATTAAATGCCTTTTCCCAGTGAACCAGTACCAGAAGCTGAAAAGCCTCAAACACACCATGCCTCGTTCTTTATGGTAGTAGAGATGTATTTACTGTTCTTTTGACGCCATGGCTCATTAGTTCATACAACTCTACTGTACCACTCTGGATCACACATTTTGTGTACTGCGAGATACTTAATTCTGTCCTTGGTGTTTTACTTATCAATGACACTTTTTAGAAGCAGAACCTGGATGAGACAACCTTCGGGTTATAATTCTCTTCAATAGACAGTTCTTACTCTGCTTAAAGATGCTTTTGTCCTTTTAGATGTTTTCTTCTGTGAAATAGTGATTTGCTGTGCATTTAGGGGTTATTTTCAGAATAGCAGGTAACCTGATGAGGAACAGTTACAGAGGAGGAAATAATTATTTGATCCCTTGCTGATATTATAAGTTTGCCCACTTACAAAGATATGAACAGTCTATAATTTTACGGGTAGGTTTATTTTAACAGTGAGAGATAGAATATTTAAAAGAAAATCCAGAAAAATGTGAACATATGTCAATGATTGACAAAAACAAGTGATTGTATTTGGGTGCGACCAAGGTCCATAGCAAATAGTGGAAATGAAGCAGTGGAATTTGCAGGTGTATTTACTCATACAGGTCTAAAAGCTGTGGCAAAAGTCCCAGTCACCTGGAATTTCTCGTCAGAATTGTGACCAAAAGACAAAACTGCCGGACAGGGACCACTGGCATGTTTTACAGTTTGTGAATAAAATTCACTTCATTTCCAGCCAAAGATTGCTTCTAGAATTCAATAGAGATCTTTTACAACCAACTGGATACTCTGAACATATGGAGTAGAGTGACACACAAGAGGCCTTAACTTTTGCTCATTAAATTTGTAATGTTCATGACTAGAAATGTGTTCAGATTAAGAAAGTTTGCTTAGAGGTTTTTTATTCGACTTTTGTTGAAAAGTGGTTCTTTTTCTCAGTAGTGGTGAGCGTTTACAAATAATGTACAGGTTACACTGACATACCTGCATTAAAGTTCTTAAAGTTCTTAGCAGTAAATTCCCCATGAGATTTGATGTTTGACTGGTAACAACCAATCTGTTGTATATAGATCCATATGTTTGACCATATGTGCATTATATTAATAGATTTGCCAGTGCATGGTGATATATTGTCATATTGCCCTCTCTGTAGCTCTGACCTGCATCTGGTCCTGTGGTTGCCGAGGCAACTGCAGTGTGAGCAGGACGATTCATGCATTCAGAGTCACAAGAAAAATGCTGTGTCTGTAGCTTCATTTTGCTTGATTCAGATTGCCGCATTAGTGTGTGCATCCTGAACACATTTGATTCAGTTATTTGTGGATAGCAGTATATAGAGTTATGGATTCAGTCCACCATCACAAATTCAACAGCACAGCAGCACAATTGAGGAAAGTCTAAAGTCAATTAATGTTTCATTGTTGAATTTAAGAGCAAACTGCATTTTTATAACGTTTTTAAATTTGGAAGTGTTTGTGAGCTTAGAATAATATGGTTTCTGTGTCACGCACTTATACTGTCTGCTTTAGATGAATACCAGGTATTTCATATGCTGCACATGCACATGCAAATCCTGCAATACACATGTGTGGCCAAAAGTATGTGGATATACTTGAAATGAAATTCATCAGGCAACTCGATGAACTGGAATACTAACAGTGAGCCAGGGCTTACTGTTCAACATCAGTAATCAATCTCACATTCATGATCGTGTCACAGTGTAACCTTCTCTTAACAGTGAAGGCGATCCTAGAAGTTAATAAGACACAATCTCCATGCTTATATCCATGTTTTATAATTCCTCATTCATGCAATTCATGCATTTTTGGCTATTCACCAACTTCTTACTGAGTAGTATAACATTGTTAGTTTTGCATAAGCTTTGCAGTCATAAAATATTCAGTTTAATTTAATCTATTCTCTAAATTGATTCTCTCACAAGTTCTGCCAATATGTGATAACAAGATATGAGGATAGAAATACATGAAGCCACAGACTTCAACAACAGACACCCAGAAAGATGAATTTCACACACCACTGGTACATCTCTCATAGCCAAATTCCGAGAAAGCGGGTCTGTGGACGGCAAGCCACATAGTGGTCATCCAAAGACCGCTACCAACAAAGAGACCTCAACAATTGTTCTGGCAGCCTTTGCAAAAAGTCCATGACGCGGCACGCGGGCTGTGACTTACCCTGTATATAATTAAGTAGAATGTACATATCATATTTCCTCAATCTTTAGGTCCCTGTTGAATACAATCTTTCTATTGTTAAATTAAATAGTACTGTGATATTGACTACAAGTCAATCAATTTATTAATTGATTGAAATCAAAATGTGTTTTATGCCAGTAGTCCAAAAGTAGTACCAACACAAAATAAAAACCAGTAATTGAATGTATAATATATACATTCCTGAATATATAATGTATTATGGTAAACACCCAAGAGTGTTAGCTCATAGCTATCTGTCAAGAGCTTTGCTAGAGTTAGACTGTTGCTTTTAAGTTTCTATCTAGCTGTTGCAAGTCAGCAAATGAAGTGCAACAAAATGTGACAAATCATATTGTACAGGAACACTAGCCATCAATTATTCTGACAAAAAACATGTTAATAAAAATGAGTTTATAAATGCTGGTGTTTCCATGTGACATGACAAGGGCAAAATGACTACACTACACAAGCTAGCCCTTATGCGGATGATACATTTCAGATTAAGGACTAAACTGAGAGGATTTTTACCTGTTCTGCGTTGGGTGTTTGAAGATGGCAACTTGCTCATTTATCATTACAAATCCACTTTTTAAACTGTGTATATTTTAAAACCTATAAAAGCCTGATCCCTGTAAAATATCTTGTTGAAATTAAAATATTGATATGAATGATATGATAGCATGCTTGAGTGCTGAATGCACCTTTGGGTTGTCCTTTTGTATGGTTTTGCTCATCAGTTAATTAGAATAGCTTTATTCATATTCTTATCAACTACCACCAAGATCATTGTGTTCTCAGATCTCTTTGCATAGTTTCCTAGGCATCAATTAAAACAAGGTATATTTTCAACATTGCAGGCCAAATTGGTTATTGGTCATGCTGAGCAATAATGAAAAGGCTTTAGTTAAGTCAGACTTTTAGATCCTCACACACATGCTCACACAGAGCTGCACCTGCTCTACCAGTAGCTCATTACTATGTAAGACTATGCTAACTCCGGATGACTGAGATGTCTGAGAAAGCCACAGAAACACTTTCTCTGCCTTTTTCTTGCCTGCCTGCCCATTGCTGCCTCTAATATGTTGTAAATGTCTGATTGAGTGAGCCAGAATTGCCTTCCGATCTGATTAATATTGAATGGCAGTCAGTTTCTTTGCTGCAGTGTTATTTCATTCTCTGATGAGCTATAAAGCTCAATTGCATGTGCTACTTCTTCAGGACTTGTGTGTGGCAGCCACACTCTCAGTGAGTTGGGCAATGTCCCTGCTTTCTCAAAAAGGAGTGTTGCTACTAAGATGTTCACATCATTGAGACCTTTATATGCAACTAGGCTGAAATTCTGGCCTTGTATATATTTAAAATATGTACTTCTACTAAAGCAGAAACTGCTCCCATGTCAGCATTCTTACACGTGATCTATATAGTCTTGACTTATATGCTGATTTTTTAAAATGCGGAACGGTTTGGTTGTACTGTTATGTTAATGCTATTTTCATCAGGTCTATTTTTGATAACACCCTCCTTTCATGTGGTGTTTCATAGAAATTATTGCCATGGTTACTCACCAGCCTGTTTGTCCAGGATAACCAATATACTGCAAGTTAATAAAAAATGAACTGTAGAAATATTGTTATTCACCTCTATAGGAACTTAATATTCACCTTATTTGCATGTAAAACCGTGTCAATGGTCTGTAAAAAATAACAATTTGTTAAAACACACGTTTTAGTTCTGCAACATATAGAACACTATGTAGAATTTACAGTGTACTTATATCTATGTAAGAAAAAACATCCAGTGAATCCTTAGGTTTAAAATAAATCATCTAAAAGAAAACAAATAGGGCAATAGTAACAGTCCAGAGGGATGGAGGAGGGTGCAAAGAGTAATGAACTGTCAGAGAGAGAAATGAAGAATTGAAAATGTGTACAGAGACGCTCTGTCTTGTTAAATGACAGAGCAGAGTTATCAGCCATGCATATCACTTCCATGGACACTTTTAATCAGCCCAAGGCTCTGCTCTGTGTGCGAATGCTTTTGTCTGTTTTGAAATGTGCTATCTGGAGAATTTACTGGATTCTTAGGGTTTAGTAAATGAACGCCATGAAAAGATCCACAATACACCACAATGCTCAGGTGTATGTGAGTGCGAGAATGAGCAAGTGTGTGCTCTGCGTATGTCTCAGTTCTCTGTTGGTGATCAGGGTGATTGGTCTAATAGAACGTATTGCAAAGGCCATTAAAGGTGAAACTCAGCCTGAGGTCATTGATTGATCCTGTTTTGTATGGTTATGTGTTTGGGAAGATACTTTTGGATCAGAGTTTATCCTTTATCAGTTCAGAAGAAAAGACAGGTATAATAAATCATGCTCCTGACTATATCAATGCAGTATATAAGAATGTCTTCACTCTCACATTTGTCAACATTCAAAATTTGGACAGGCAATGGAAGTGTTCTACTGCACACATTGTCACAATTGTGTTGCAATTCCTTTTTTAGGTGGGTTTACAACTATATTTACTGTACTGTAATTACCATATACTATATATCTTACTAAACCTTCTTTACCAACTTATAGTTATATCCTGTGATTACTTCATAAGTAACACCTATTTGTTTACCATTGATTTACTTAAAGAGTACAGATCTCTGTTGATTTACCTTGTCATTTTACCATGTATCTACTATAGTTTAATCACCATTGATTTAGAAGCTCAGTGTTCTAAATTCAACTCCTATTTGCTACCTTCAAATTTTAAATCCATTGTACATTCACAATTCTTCTGAATCGGATTAGAAACTTTATATTTAATAATAAGTATATATTCAGTAACTTTATATTCTATATTTGTCATATAGACTCCTGAGCAAAATGGGTCAAACTTAAAACTGCTAATTGTTTAGTTTTAATATGTTTTAATGGTCCCAACAACATAACATTGGGCAGAAAATAACTAAAATATGAACTCCTGAGACCTGTACCATCTTTTGCTCATGACTGCTCATTGCTGTATGGAACTGCTGGAGGAAAATGTAAATTAACTTTAAAAATTAACTAAGTCTTCTTGTATGTAAAGATAAATTTGAAAAATATTTAAATATTTGATATAAATCTCAAGCCAATACAACTGGGTGTTCACAGTCTGTCAAAAGATCTTCAGTCTTGTTTGTTTTCTCAAAAGATTGGTTGTTAGTTGGCAATCTGCCACTGGTGCAGCCGATCAAAAGCCTGAAAACATGGTCTTAAATAGAATCACGAGTGACAGATGTCTACAAGGAGATATCTATGTTATGCTGTCTTGCAAATTCCAAGGTAAACGAGTGATGAAATATGCTCCAAAAAAGGCATGCCATGCAGGGGTTGCTGTCAGAAACTAAATATCTGTCAAGTAAACTGTAAGCTATTCAAAACCTCAGAAAACAACAGTCTTGTTTAACAAGAGTGTTTCAGCACAGTTGTTTCGACCGATGAACCATGAGTTGAATGGCATGGTGATGGTCCAGAGAGGTGTTTTTGGAAATTTTAACAGTGAAATGCATGGAGGTAGAGTTGTCATGGAGTTATTTTTTAGCGGAAATAAAAGCTGGTAGTCTATATGCAGTTGCCTTGCTGTCCCCTGGCCTTGCTGACTCCAAGCATTGCCTTGCTGTCCCCTGGCATTCTCCCCTAACTTAGTCAGTGAACATACCTTGACAATTAGCAGTGATAACCAGTCAAATCAATGAATGCAAACTTTCAAAAGACATCAGCACTGCCATTATGGCATGGTTCTGCCTCATAAAACGCTCATCAAACATAACCATGGCTCAGTCTGTTCCATATATGTACCAGCTTCATGTTCATTATACGTAAGTATATTTTCACAAAATTAGGAGATATTTCTTAAAACAAATATTTCTTAATGAAATATGCCTCAATTTTTGTGAGGAGTGTATTAATTGTTTTATCTTGATGTTGTGATTTCTAAACTGATAAAATGATCAAATTAATTGTAAGGATTAATTTAAGTATTAATATTTAAGTTAATATTTTATTCGCAATAGAACAGAGATGACAGATCAAAATTTAATTTGAGTAAATGTAACATTTTAAAGTAAAAATATGTTGCTTCAAAATTTAACAGTTGCAACAAATCCCCAAAAAGTTGGGACAAGTAGCAATACGTGGCTGGAAAAAGCAGATTGAGCATATAACGAACAGCTGAAAGACCAATTAACACTAATTAGGACAATTGACAACATGATTGGGTATAAAAAGAGCTTCTCAGAGTGTCAGTGTCTCTCAGAAGCCAAGATGGTAAGAGGA
>JAVSBV010000029.1:7333073-7347648 GCA_033117975.1 Parotocinclus spilosoma | reverse complement strand
TGAAGCAACATATTTTTCCTTTAAAATGTTACATTTACTCAGATTAAACTTTTGATCTGTCATCTATGTTCTATTATAAATAAAATATTGACATTTGCCATTTCCACATCATTGCATTCAGTTTTTATTCACAATTTGTTTAGTGTCCCAATTATTTTGGAATCCGCTTTGTACTCTCCGCCTTCTTTCTATTCTGTTTTTCAGCACGTCATGGGTATGATTAATTTGTATGTTGCTTAGCCGAGTGGTTTACATAATCCAGGCTAATTGCATAAAATCAGCAACGATGAGTCTGGGGATTGTATTTTATCTCGTTTCATCAGTAGCGTCACATTATTTCTTCATACCAGACAAAAGCACTAGTCCTACTAGTTCATGTTCTCTGTAAATATAAAGTTAATTATATCACGGTAACCTCACACAATATTTTAAAACTTACATAGCTGTATTTTGTTACATACTTAAGTTATTAATAACAATATATGTGCTTCTCTTCTTGATATCCTGATAATTATTGCTAACTGTATGGAACTAGTCAAAAGGCTGTTCCAATTCAGTTCAAATTTCAGATTCACCAAGCTGTCACTGGTGGACCCCTTATGCAATCTGTTTTTTGTTTTTAAAAATGGCCTTCATTTCAAAGCCCAACATCAACATGGTAAATTGTACCTAAAACATCATATACTGTATGTTGGCCACTGTTTTGTATCATAGTGTCCTTGATAATGCAGACTATTAACCCATTCAGCCTCTTTCAGTCAGCACTGTATGTGTAATGTTTATACAGTTCCAATATGAAATAAGGTGCAGGAATAAGATTTGGGTAGACACTTGGATGTGGGGTGCAAAAATTAAAGACTTGGATATGATTCTTACCAAAGTTTAACTAAACTTAGTAACACTGATTACAGCAGCTTTAAAGGCTTGAAATGAGTT
The DNA here is from genome assembly GCA_033117975.1 of Parotocinclus spilosoma. Classification (NCBI taxonomy): domain Eukaryota; kingdom Metazoa; phylum Chordata; class Actinopteri; order Siluriformes; family Loricariidae; genus Parotocinclus; species Parotocinclus spilosoma. The sequence goes on along the minus strand of JAVSBV010000029.1, from coordinate 7,346,712 downwards.
ATACTGCTGTCTGTTTGAGCTTTGGTTTGGAAGCTGGGCAGAATAAGTGTACTGCGGCTAATCTGCATGCTGTGCGTCCATATGCCCCACTGTCAGCAGTGTACACAGCTGTACTGAAGGCTAGAACAGTACATTTGCATTCTCTCAAATGTTATTTTAGGTCTTTTTTAGGTCATTGTACAGTGCTATCTGTATTCCCTTACAATTTGTTCTTGATCTGGATGACGAAATGATTTGGCCAAAGCATAATGCATATAATTGTTGTGCAATAATAATTATTTTCTTATATGAGAATTTGTAGTGGAGATTCCAGCACTGTGTTCTTCTGAACCTGCTATCTGTAGGTCTAATATACTGTACAATGAATACTGGTAATGACAGAATAGTAGGTGGCTGAATTACTAATTAAATAAAATAGTAAGTGAGATTTATATACATAGTATACAGCATCTTACAGTGTTTTTTGTTTTGTGAAGCTGTGATTAGTTTTCACAGTCTGTATAAACATACATTTGCTTTTTTAATATATGGAATTTGGCATGCAGTTTAATTTACTAAAAGTGATAAATTTTTACTGCATCGTTATGAAGAATGCTCACTTATCTTACATTTCTTTATGTATCTTTCACACAGTGTTCTTTTCTGCTCTCTCCTTACATCTCCTGGTAAGCTAGGGTTAAATTAAATAGTGTTTTTGTCATTGGCCTGAAAGACAGTCCTCATGCTGTTGGCCCTCTGTTAAACAGTACACAGCTTTACAGTGCCTTGGAGGCTTGTGTACATTTTACACACAGCATCAAAACTGTCTGTATAGTTGCTAGGTAACTGCCTGACTCTGCGTCCTCTCTGTTCCTTGGTCAGGATGTACTGTTCATAGCTACATTTGATGAACCACCATTAATGGTTATACATTAATTTGGATGTTTAAACAGTGACAAGCAAGGGCAAACAGGTTCAATACTGATTGTGAGTTAGAAATACCGTAGCATAAACAGAGAGATGGAAACTGCCATGTACACTTTTGATTACACTCGCAGCAGGAGTTATTTGTAATATAATTTCAACAGTATTCATGGTTTCCAGTGAGACATTTGATTTGAAATTACATGTCATTTTTGTGCATTGTTACTTGGCATCGTATTTACTGCTATTTAATAGCATATTTAGTATTTAATAGTAATACATAATATACTATATATGTAATATATGTCATATATAACCATACAATAAATATCCTATGCCAAATTTGAGGGAACATGCTGTAAAACTGTAGCTGCTTAGTTAATAATTTGTTTTTTATTGAGGAAAATTTATTTAAAATTGTGATGAATATTGATTTATGGACTGTAGATTTTACATTCACATTTACATACACAACCCTGGAAGACTGTGTGGTCTGATAGTGGGTAAAATTATTTCATCCCCATACTTCTAGTAGCAGTAAGGTGCCATTCCCTAGCCTGTAGAAGTCTGTGTGTCTTTCCAGGGATAGGCCTTCTCAGACCATCACTGACCTGCCATCAAACCGGTCATGCTAAATCATGTTGCAGGCAGCATAACGTTATCCACATGTATCCAGACCCTGTGACATCTGTCAAATGGGCTCAGGTGAGACCTGCTCTCATCTGTGAAAAGCACAGGGCATCAGTGGCGGATCTTGTAATTTTGGTGTGCTTTAGAAAATCAGTGAGCACAGGGCCCAGTACAGGATGTGGGGCCCTCAGGCCGCCCTCATGATGCCTGTTTGTTCAAACACATTTACACTAGTAGCCTGCAGGTCATTTTGTAGGGCTTTGACAGTACTTCTGATTCTCTTTGCACAAAGGAGCAGATATCGGTCCTGCTGAGGGGTTACAGACCTTCTATAGCCTTGTCCAGCTCTTTAAGAATAACTGTTTGTCTCCTGAAATGTCCACCACACTCAGAATGTGCTGGGGGAAACGGCAAACCTTCTGACAATTGCATGTATTGATGGAGTTGGACTACTGGTGCAACCTTTGTAGAGTCCAGGTGCCGCACCATGGTACTTGTAGTAATACTGACCCTAGCCAACTACAAAATTATTTGTAAAAAATCTGCCAGAAAAGACAAGGAGGGACAAAATGTCAATTGCCTAAAACTATAAGCAACTTAAAGTTGCTCCTCTAGTACATGTTGCTAATTTAGGTAACAGCAAAGCAGCTAAACTGATTAGCCAATCTAAGTTTTAATGTGTCTTTCAACTCATTAAGTAAGTTAAAGGTGCTAAATGTAAAAGAAAAAACTGGGAAAAATAAAGAAGGGTTTAATGTGAGGTCATAGTGTAGTAAGGAAAACCAGAGCTGCTTTCGTAATTGTCCCTTCAGGCTAAAGTGTGAGATCAACCAGGCTTCAGTTAGCTGAGAGCTCATCCATGCAGCTGTCTTCTCTGTGCTTCTTTTCTTTGGTCTGGTATCACCAGGCATGGGATCATGGCTAGTAAACTATTGTATATGCTGCTCTCAGCATATACTGTATTTTCTGTACTAGGCATTCCTTTATTATTGTTTTATAATACATTATGTCTGGTTTCAAATCCCAACTGGGCTTGGAAAGTTAGGTCCTGGTGTAGATCACAGTGAAGTGGTTATGATAACAACAACAAATTAACTCAAGCAATCTATTTTTGTATTTTTCCATGAAAACTCTGCATATATTAAAAATATGAGTCAATAACAACTCCACAGCACCGGGTTAGATTTTTTAAGCTAGTTTTTCAATTTGCTTCCTTCAGGAAGTGTAAAGTTGCCTTTCTCTTATCTTTTTTGTTTTGAATCTTATGTAACATTATAGGTCGCATGAATGTGTGTAAAGGACAGCACAGTCTGTATAACTGAGCTAAAAGATCACACAGATTTTCACACAGACTGGGGTAGGGACACCCATGGTGTCTTTGAGATTTACACCACTGAAGAAAAGGTTGAACTATTATCATAAAACAGTTCTCACCTAACAGAGAGACAACATCACTTGATATAAGAATATCCAATATTTCCAGAAAATACTGGATAATACTGGAAAGTCAGTATACTACACACAAAAACAACCTCACCAAGAAGGAGTTGTTGGAATCGAATGAAACTTTATATGTATGAATGTAATGTCTAGGGGTGACCAACTATTCCGTATGTGATGGCTTCCCAAATCATCACACCAGCAGTTGGAGCAGGTTGTCGCTTGACAGCAGCTCATGCTCATGCTTGTCACTGCATCAAACAATCCTCTCTACCGGTGATCAGTCTGGCCCATTAGGAGCCTGTTCGCCATGTGTGTGTACCCTCATGGAACCACCGCTCCCAAAACCTAGGTCAGAATAGCCTAGATGGAAGCCAGTTCAACATTGCAATAATACACCCCCTCTTAGAGTTTGCTGAGTAGAATGCTGAGTAGAATTTTTTCTAGCCGCCAACAATCTTTCACCAAGTGGTACATCACCCAAAAGTAGTCTATGAAATCCTTTTTATAGAGCATCAGTAAAAAGCACTTTTACAAACTCTCGGGGCACAACTCAGTGTCTAATCAGATCACATCTGTAATAATTTAGAAATCTTCTTGCAACTGCATGCTGGGATTTACAGCAATCAGAGATTTCTATGCTACGGTGAGGCTTTAAACTCTGTTTTCCAGTTTTCAGTTTGCATTGCATCATTACAGTTATTTCTAAATGTTTGTTGCTTATATATATATAGAGAGAGAGTTGTTTTTTAAATAGTTTACAGTTTATACTATATATACTATACTATATTGCATACATCTGTTTGTAAATGTAATGTTTTATATTATTTACAATTTATACTTTACACATCATTCAAAATACTAACGCAGTATTTTCTGATTTTCTGTTCTCCCTCTTGCTGCTGAATTCAGATTTTACCCTGTGGGATAATTAGATAATCTTATCGCATCCTAAATTGTCTTTTTCAAGTTGACTAGGAAAATTTATGGAAAATTTCACCTAACATGACACATTTCAGTAGTACCTATGCCCCATCATTGTATAAGTATACTCTCTTGTTATACGGTTGGCTAAGAAGTTTTTTGCTGTTATGTAGTACTTATTACATTATGAAAATGATACAAAGCAAAGTTAAACCCCCTGAAGTTCCCCTTAAAATATGACTGTTTATACAAACACAGATGTGCGGCAATTCCGTTTTTTGTTTTTATTTTTATTTTTTTTGCTATTTTAAAGCTAGCATTTAATGATTTTTTTTTCTTTACTGATTGGCTTGGAAATATGTAATCATGAACATTTTACCTTCCTTAGGACAAGAGGATCCCAGACTGTAGTAATATATGTGTTATTACAGCTGTACGCTATTGTTAGTCTGTTATATGTTATGTATATGTAATTCAGATCAAGCTCTCTTCCTTTTTGCAGCCTATTTAGTGAAAGTGCAGGCTTATACACATGTAGTACAGTACACAACATGAGTTCAAGAGAACAAGATGGATGTCTTGACTTTTAAGTGCTCAAATTGTATGGACTGGAGGGAGGATGAGAATGACCCATAAATGTCAATTCTTTTCGACTGGGATAATGAGAATACTACTGAGAGTCCCTCTGTAAAGTTCACCAGTGATTACACTGATTAAATAGAAGCACTGTCTCTAAAAGAGAAAGACGCCCTGAACATTGAGAATGGTTGCTTTGTAAAGGTTTTCCAAAATTGAAAGGTTGCATTTGCAACAGTTTTTCTTTATGCTGTTGTTGTTTAATGCGTATGTATTTAGCTAAGACATATAAATGTCTTTGTTTGCATTTTGTTTTTCTATGTATGTCTTTATACACTAATAACCCTAATAACCTTCCTGCTTCTCCTCAGGTTCTTAAGATTGGCTTGATTGGACATAGAAAAAGAATTCTTGCATCACTAGGAGACAGACTTCACGAAGACACACCACAAAAACCTCCACGGGCTATTTCTCTCAGGGTCAGTATCACGATCGACACACTCTCACTCGCTTAAGTGACAAGCTGATATAGTAACATGGTGTTATACAAAGTCTAATGTAGATATAATAATCAGATTTGATATAAAGAAATATGTTTCAGCCAGAAATGTGGTTATTATTTTCACTTCTGCACTTATCATCACACCCATGCGAATTCTGAATCATAGATCCAAACATTAGCACATTTACTAATGCAGACCAGTAGTATTAGAGCAGATTTATGATGCGTCTGTGCATACATTATACTGTACAGCAACAGGTACTTTGGGTAGGTCAAATTGTTCAGTTATGGTCAGCCAGGGCAGTTAACACCACAAACAAAGGCAGGTGTTTTTAGGTTTTGGACTCGTTGCAATAATTTATTTAATTCTATACTCTTTGGCATAAAAAGGTAAGTACGTAAATAGAAATAACGATTTGTTCTCCCTTTTACTGTTGGAGAATCTCTATGTGCACTGAATGTTCATGGTGTTTTTTTTACAGTCCAGTTCATAACAGTTCAGTGCCTTTCATAAAATGTGGATACAAGAATATGGACCAAAAGAGAATACCATAGTCATCAATGTTACTTTCATGGAAATTGGATTTTATTCTTCACCCTGCTGGCTGTTTACTGTTTATAGATTCCCTTCAGTGTTTACAATACACAGTGAGCAAATATAAGGATGCCCAGTTTGGTGATAACAAGACTGATATTTTTCTTTGCTTTCCTCGTTTTGATTGCTCTTTCAAAATGAACCTTAAGATATTGTGCTTATTTTGTGAACTGTTCACTTGTACACATTACTGGCACTGTAAGATTGCTAATACAAATTTGAAACTTAAAAGGTGATTGATAGGACTTTTGCACAGTATTGTACATATACATACAATGGAAAACACGAGAGAGACTCTGGTAGCTAGAATGCTGAAGCTCAACTTGGCAAATTGATATAATTGTTAGTTTCACAGCAATATGGCTAATTTTAAAAAGACCTGACAGGATCATGGGCATCCGAGGCTCATTGATGCACATGGTGAGCAATGTTCTGTACTTCACATGAACCAGCAAGTGTGCATGTGTTTGCTTCCCTGTGGAAGAGATGGCACCAAGATTTAAGAAGGGAATTGGCTTGATGGTCCTGGTGAATGTTACCTCGACACACCTACTAAATTACTGTTGCAGACAAACAGTACCCCTTCATGGTAACGATATTCCCTAATAACACTGGCCTTTTTCAGCAGGATATTGCACCCTGCAGAATACTGCAGAAATTGTTCCGGAGTAGTTGGAGGAACACAACAAAGACATCTAAATTCCCCAGATATCAATCGAATTAAGAATCTGTGAGGTGTGCAAACATGTTTAAAAACTTGTCAGGTAGCTCACAAGAATTTAAGGATATGCAGATAATGTATTGGTTCTAAATTAAACCAAATTGTTGTTTGGATGCATCACATGTATCAACTTGTAATATTGCCTGAATCAATTAGTACCAGTTGCCTTTTTAAATTTCCCCAAAGGTTACTGTGGAAACAGTTTGCATTTGCACCTGGCAATAAAGGGTGCTTGCTTAACAGTTTTATATATACTAATACTAATATCATAAACTCCGATATGTACCTTTTTCCTGTGTAGGAGCCCAGTGGCAATCATACTCCGCCTCAGCTCTCTCCGTCTCTAAGCCAGGCTTACCCTAACGCCGGCTCGCTGGACGTGCAGCACCTCATCATGCAGGCTGATGCCAGGCGCCGACGCAATGACAGCTACTTTGAGGACGTTCCACGCTCCAAACTAGAGAGGCAGATGGCACAAGTCAGTATGGTGAGTGTATGTACTTTACTTTGCAAGTGCATGACCAAGTGTTTCGATGTGCGTAAGAGCTATTAATAGAAGCATGGATAGGGCTGTTAAGATCCTATAACAGTTTGTGAAAGTGGTTCTGATGTGGATCATTCTGTAGGCTTGTGTCTTAAGTGAAAAAAAAAATAGTTTTAGATAAACATGCTAATGTACTTCAGAACAAGTATTAAAATCCTTCCTGCCTGAAATGTAACATCACTGACAGGTGTTGGTGTGTCTGTGCGTGCATCCTTTTCACTCACTTCCCACACTTCTACTTATTTGTCTCCGATGTGTGTTTGTGTGTTTGTGTGTGTGTGTGTGAATGCACACTTCAGTGTGACTGTGTTTAGTAGTCCTTTGAACATTTGTGTTGCTGGTTATTATTTCTGTTTGTATCTCAGTTAAGTGTGCTGTGTTTTGTATGCTTGTGTGCTTTTGTGTGAATACTTAATGTTTATTAAACAAGCCATTCTACTTTAATGTGTAATGTCAAGGGACAGATAACAGCTCTGTCTCTTTGATGCTTCTATCATTCACCCCAGCTTGACTAATATGTGACAGCAGAATTATGCTCTTAAAGAACAGCAGCAAGATAAGAAAGTGTAATCAGAGACATAAATAATATAATAATGAAAAACGGAATATATTTATTTTCAGCTTTCATGTTGTTTAGTATTTAATTGCTTTCCCTTCTCTGTTGTAGCAAGGCGAATGGTGTGAACCAATCACATTGCGGCCTCCCAATGAGGCAACGTCATCCACTCCTGTACAGTACTGGCAACATCATCCAGAGAAGCTCATATTCCAGTCGTGCGACTACGAGGCATATGTAAGTGTGAGTGGATGTGCACATTTTATCTCCTTTAACATTTATGCAAAGTGACCTAGAGGCACAGAGGTTTCTATTATTTTAGTGTATCTGACTAGTCTTAGTCATTATAGGTCAGTTACTTAATGCTGAAAATTGACTGGGTTTCAGCAGTACATATACAATAGAGCACAATAGGGGTAAGCAAGATGGCAATATTTTATCGTATCGGGATGATATGATGATATGTTTTATTATAAAGAGTGTAAATAGTCATGATTAATTGGATGAATTTTATCTAGAGAGATCAGGTGTACTTTATAATGTTCAATTATACAAATAATGCAACATTTAAGGTAAGTGGCAAGTGGTGGAACCAAGTACGGGAGCATTATGCAAACACACAGATGTTATTGGTGCAAAATATGCTGGTAAAGAAAAAATATTAAAAAGATCAAGAAAAATTCCGTAATAGTTCAATAAATTGTTGTGGAAATCTACATGGTTAGTGCAAGTAAGGGGTCATTTGCACACCATTAAGTGGAATTTACCATACCTCCAGATGTTAACTGATTGCTTGTTAAAGTTTTAAGGGTAAGATTTTAACTTAAGTTTGGTAGGGGAAACTGTGGAAAGACACAAATTGAATCATGAAACCATTTAACCATCAGTGCTGTGATCATACCATCTGCAAGGCAAGGGTGGACTGCTGTATTGTCGGTGTGAAAATATGCGTAAACCAAATAATTTATATAAGTTTAGCATTTGTTTAGCACCTTATTTAAGCTAAACTTGTCATAACTGGGAGATGCTGGAGCTGGATGCATAAAGCCAATTGAAGCTAAATTTCCACAGTACATGTTTCTGTCCTCCTTTAAGCTGTGTCTCTATGGATCTAGAAGATCCAGTAAATGATTACAATGACCAGAACAGAGGTGATAGAAGTATGCACATTCTTTACTTAATAAAAGTACTACTAATTTGATGAAAAATCCTAAGTTAAAATATGGCTTATATACACTGCTCACACAAAAATTAGTAATTCCAATAAATAGGGGATATTTCATTTTCCCCTTATTTTTGTGAGCAATATATTTTACTTACAAAGAAGTAGAAATGTACATGCTACTAAATGTACTTACTAAAAACTCATTTTATAAAACAGAAAGATTTTTTATTGAGGGAAAGAGGTACAGATGAATGGCAGGGTACATAATGGTTTGTACTACAAATACCTAAATTATCCACAGAAACATACAGATTACATTTGCAAGTTTAGCTAACCACAGCAAAAACAGCATGTAATGTTTTATACTTGATATATTTTAATATTATATGATATTATTGATTTTTATTTATTGACATTATTTATGATTTTTTTCATAAATGCTGCCAAAAAGCTACTAACTAGACATGACGACATTCAGTAATGCAGTATTTCATGATATTTAACCCAAACAATAGCTATCATCAACTTTTTGAAACACTGTCACTGCACTTTAGCGAACAAATATGTAAACAAAATTTAGAACAAATTGCAGCTTCAATATTTTGTAGTGAAACTTTCCTTTTAAACACCATGTTTCCAGCTGCATGGAAAACCCTCTAGTGTCAGATGACCAGAAACAGTGTAGTGTGTGCAGTTATGTTTAGGAGAACAATGCTAAACATTGCTGAACATTAAAACTTGTTAGAATGAATTTGTGTATAATGTTCAGATTTCCAAGTGTGCTTTATTCCAGGAAATACAGTGGCGTGTGCGTTTTCTCTTAGGACAGACTTTTTTTATTGCTTGTTTCGCGGATCCGCCCATGATCATATTTGAAGAATACAAAAAATAAATAAATAAATTGTGGTATTTCTTGGATTTGCCGCAGCAACAGTGATTGAAAAAAAATATATATATATATTTTATTTATATATATATATATATATATATAATATATTTTTTGTTGTTGTTTTTTCTGCTCTCTGGTAGAGAACCAACGGTTTTCTTCTGATCATTAATTTTTTTTCCAGATGTAATTTAATTTAATTGTAGGTTAAATAAATTTGATTTTTAAATAAAAAAATATTTTTATTTCTTCCTCCTTCCTTGTATTGATTCCACATAGTCCTCAAGAAATTAAAAAGTGCTGAAAAATAAAGATTTCTTTTTCTTTTTTCCCTCCCTCCTCAGTATATTTTTAATAGGGCCATCTGAGGAACAAGCAATAAAAAAGTCTGTCCTCAAATGCTATGAGCATTGCATTCATCAAAATGTATTGGGGTAATGATTTGACACTGTCACTTTCTCGACATTCAGTGGTTTTATTTCTCTGAATTTTTTCCTTTACCTTGCCCGATTACTGCTGTAAAATGCAAAAGTTGTGTATTTTATATACAGAAACAATCCAGTAAAGTACAGATACATAAAAACATACTTAAGTACATGAGTACTTGTACTTTGTTCCTTACCACTAGTAAAGATTTTCTTTACTTGAACAGTCAGGTAGCCATCAAAATTGAATTTGCTTTTTAATATTAGTGCACATGTAACTGGAGATGCAGCTAGCTAGTTTTGAAAAGCAGCTATGAAGGGACATAAGAGAGTATAAGTATAAGGAACTGTTAGTGATTCTGCAGTGAATAACTGTATTTCTCCATTGAATTAAAGTGGTGGCCTGTTTTTCAGCTTCTTTCTATCCTGGAGTAATTTTAGCTAGAGGTTACATAAAGCTGTGCTGTTACCTAGCAACAACCCTACAAATCTCATTGGTCTATTTGCCCACATGAAAAATAGTGCTGGAATTGTAGATTACGTCCGTGTTTCACTCATGTAAATTTGACTGGTCGTGGGACAGAGCAGTAGAGTATCTGATCAGCTAGCAGATGTCTGTATGAAAGATGTAGGAGGAGAGATCAAGTGATGCAGAGATCAAAGAAGGAAGAAGACAGGAAGATGAATATTTAAATACATTATCTCCGTTTATTCATCCTAATTATCGTGATGTTTATTAAATGGATTGAGGAAATGTGGGTGGGTGAGTAGGTGGGTGGATGTGTTTATGTTTGTGTGGGCTCCAGATATATAATTCATCTGGACAGCATGTGTGAGGCTGCACCCTATGCAGGCCGCTTCCTACAGTGCCTCTGCAAACAACATTTTAATCACATCACATTTCAGCTATCGATCACAACAGCACAAAGCGAGACAGCAGTGTATCGACACGCAACAGAGAGAGAGAGGGAGACTGTACTGTTTTGCATACAGCACTGAGATCTCATATATTACCATTAATATTTACTTTATTAAAACTGTACCACACCATTGCTCTCATTAGCCTGAGATAAACCAAGAGCTGGTAACTCCTAAAGGTTTACCATTTTCACACTCACCATTTCCCAGAAAAAGACACAACAGCAGCCCAGCTTCTATTCAGCTCTGTGTAAAAGCTATTAAATAAGGGGTGCTTAGCTATTCTGATCTATTTTGGTATCTCCTGATTAAAAAAATACATTCTATGGGACTGCGGTGGAAAGCAGTTAAGGTTAAACAGTCAAGTAAAGCTCCCTCTATTACATATTTAACCCATAAATGAATAAGCGCAAATGTAAGTACATTATAAAACCAATTTTTAAATATGTAAAACAGTATTAGTGACCTACATAATTCCAAGTAAATTACATTTAGAGAAATAAATACACACCAAAACCTTGACTTGCTGTAAATGTGTGAAAGATAATCAAAGCACAGGGTTAAAGCACACCAGTGTCCTGCCTTTAGAGTTTTATGTAATATGGGCACAGAGATTTAAGTATATTAGTATCAAATCAGCTTATATAATACTCAGAGCTCTTGTATAGGCTTTGTAAAAACTGGGCAACAATGCACCTGGTCAGCTCTTGGTAAATTCAAACTAAAGGAATATGTTAAAATTACTGGAAACAACTGCTAAAACTTGTGTTTAGATATGATACACTGATTAACTAATTACTTCAAATTCAAATTGTATTAATAACAAATTAGCACTTTTGAATACAAACAGTGTGGAGTCTTTTAAAATGTACAGTAATTTGCTCACATTGTGAATATAAATGTAAGCTGCATGTCAACTATTACTATTGTTAATGTGTTTTTGATGTGCTTTGTAGTATTTGGGGTCCATGCTGGTGAAGGAACTGAGAGGAACAGAGTCCACACAAGATGCCTGCGCAAAAATGAGGGTAAGACTCTGCTTCCCACCCATATATATATTAATGGTATGATTAATATAGAAATGCTGGCCCTTATTCAAAGCTGCATAAGCTGAAAAAATATGTCTGACTCATAAACTGTTGGGCAATTTCTATTCCTGCTCAGTATTTGCATACTTTCTCACACTCGTGAAAAATAGTATGGCTGTACAGAAAAGCAATAGGAGGTAACAGGCAGATAAAGTAAAGGAAGATGTAAAATTACTGGGGGAAATGTATTTAATGAGACAGTAGGGGAGCTTTTGTTCAGGTTTGCTGTAACTTAAGATATGCCTACACCCAGACATAAGAACTTGTAATAAAATGATGTAATATAAGAATGTATAGGCATGTATATGCAGTGGTGTTTGGACGTTTATAAACCCTTTTTCACAAACATGTTAATAAATAGAAAAAGGGAACCTAGTTAAATAAATAAGAGAAAAATATTACACTTGGCTGATTATTTATTGGGGAAAATAATCATTTGTTACATGTCTGTATGTGGCAAAAGTATGCAAATCTTAATTTTCTGTGTCTGGTGGGACACACTTGTGTAGCAGTAACTGAAACTAGAAGTTCACATTAATTTCATTATTTTTTAAACATTCTTTGGTAGAATAACTTGTGGGCTTAGAGTTGTTGTTGAGATTGATATGATTGTTGAATTCATGCACAGATGTCCTGCCATTTTTAAAGAATTTGCTGATATATTTGCAAATAAATTATTTCATTAAGACAAACTATCCTGGCCCTGCTGAACCAAACATCGTTCTACCACCCACCGTGTTTCACAGTTAGAATGAGGGCATCATGCTGGAATGCAGTGGGTTTTTTAAACAATAAATTAATGACCAAGTATCACAATATGTTGCCTAATTTCTTCTCTTCACCTACTTCTGAAACTTGTGTAAAAATCTGATGATGTTTTAGGTGATACAATATTTACGCACAAGTATAGACAATTTTAACGTTTCTTTTAACTTTCAGTTACCACCCTAAACTTAACAGATCATAGCTGTGTCTATGGATGCTTAATTTACAGCGATTGTGTTTCTGATCCTAAAGGATTTTGTTTCCATGCAAAGATAAAGGACTAATCAAACATTTCCACATGTTGTTAAACTATTCACGTATACACAATCACACCATTGTGATCATGCTGTTAAGCCAAACAGGAAATTTATAAAGAGAGAAAATACTGGTTACATTTATGTGTACACAAATACAACTTTGGTGAATAATGATCATTATTTTTGCCATACTTGATTTTTTATGTAAATTTGTTTCATCTATTTTTTTTCATGGAAGTTAATTCATTATTGCTGCCTAAACTACATTTTTGTGTTTTTTATATACCATCTAGCCCTAAGTCTCTCTCACTCTCTCTTCAATACATTTTAAAGCAGGATTTGACAGGTCTAGGGCAGTTCACAAGTTCACCGAGAAAAAGAAAGGGCTCGTAAACTCCCAAATGTATCCATATCAGAAAGCCTATATAGGGGTTTATGAGGGGATGCAATTACCTCTGAGAGAAATTTGATTTACATATTCAATAAGTTTCAGATATACAAAAAATATATTTGTTTGCTAACTGTATTCCTTAATTTCAAGTTTTTATTTTCAGTGAGTTGAGAAAATCTTTTTAGAGAATTAGGGCATTTAGTTACTTTTTTGGGAACCTGATTTATTTTATTATTAGGGGAAGCTCAATTTCGGCCTACATCATAAAATGTGTCGGTTTATTTATACTTAAATTCTACCCTCCGTTCCTTTTCAAGAAAATGATCTGTGACCCTGTCGTACCAACAAGGCGT
>JAVSBV010000029.1:7267499-7316339 GCA_033117975.1 Parotocinclus spilosoma | reverse complement strand
GGGTGCGTGCGTGCGCGTGTTCGTCTGTGTGGTGTGTGTGTGTGTGTGTGTGTGTGTGTGTGTGTGTGTGTGTGTGTGTGTGTGTGTGTGTGTGTGAGGGCGCGTGTGTGCATTTTCTGCTTCTCTGGTCTGGATGGAGCTTTATAATGCTTTCAGTTTTTTTCAGTTCAAACAATCTTGTTGGAGCCACAATTTCTTTTTAACAATTCAAGTCCAGCTGTTTGTTAGTCCAGCACTAAGTGTTTCCTGACATTTTTTCTGAGCATGAGCCGAAAAAAATCTGGCAGTATTTAAATTAAATAAAATGTATTTAAATAATAATAATACAAAAATTATAATTTTATTTAATTAGTTTGAGGTATGCTTCACAAAGCCAGAATGTTTTGTATCATACCTGTGATCTGTTTAAACGCTGGGTGAACATGATAGTGTGGTTATTATTTTTTACAAGGGTACAAATATACAAGTTAACATATCAATCCCTTGCCCAAGTGATTCAGCTATCAGCTATGGATGAAAGAAAGTTATTGATGCAGTACCAACTGAGGGATCAGAGATCATGAGCAATAACCTTAGACTTGTCCTTTACGAGCTGAAATTTCTCCAGTTTTCTTGAACTGTTCAATGATAATTAGTGCCATAGAGGGGGAAATATGCAAGTCCTTCCCAACTTTACTTTGGAACATTGTTTTATTGCGCTCAGCTTTACTACTCAAAGATTTTGGATTTTTGTGGACAATACTTTTGTAGCAAATCATGATTACAATTATCTTTTGTCATCACCTGTTTGAAATCACTTAGTGAAATCATTTGGTGTTTTCAATCTTTTACTAGTTAGAACTTGTCCCTGTCCTAACTTTTTGGAATGTGTTGCAGGCCTGAAATTTAGAAAAGAAGAAATTTAGAAATTCACTTGACCAGATAAAGCATGAACATCTTGGGAACAATGATAATGATGATAACGATAATGATGATGATGATGATTCTAATAATAATTATTATTATTTTCATGTTCTATGTTATTCTCATTTTTTTCTCAATTGTTGTTGTATATATTGTTATATATTAAACTGGACAATCAGTAGAAATTATGCTCAAGAGTGTTGGTGTGGAATAATTAATATGCAGTCTGTAAGAAAAAAATTGCATAACGTTTTAATTTAAAATATTGTGAACAAAAACAAGTGTGATTATATCGTTATGAGAAATGTTGATATTCTCCTGCAAATACACATTAAAAAACACATAGCTCATAGCTTTTATTTAGGAACCAAAATAAAACTGGCATACGCTAACAACATTTTACTCTTTACCAGTAGTTGTCTATATATTTTCTCATAACAAACAAAATGCTTTCATTCTGAAACAAATAAGTCTTCTGAACGTATAAATGCTCAGAGCTAAAATAATTGACAGAAATTGTATTTACAACAGCTGATGTGGTTTTAGAGTACAAGTACCTTAGAGGATCTAACCAGAAATGCAAATATTGTTCCTGAACAAAGTAATGGTTTTGTGCTGGTGGTTTTTTTTCCATCGATGGAGATTAGGAGATAACGTAATAGTGTAATTGGACTACATTTCCAAAAAGAGAAGTACCACAGAGAATGGGCTGAACCATGAGACGTTTAACGTTGTCAAATTTAAATTGAACCAAAACTCTTACACCCCACATTTGAGTCGACTATAAAAATCACTTGCTGTCCTCAAAGACCCATACACACCTGTTTGAAAATAATCAGCTGAGTAGATATATTAGCACTTGCTGGACCATACCTGAATGAAACGTTCTAAATCCTGGGTAAATCCAAAATGGTGAGTTTTATAAATGACATCATTTGGACTCAAAATTAATTAATTGGTTTTCAGGAAAATATGTGCATTAACTTTTATTTACTAATTTATTTATTTTATATTTTTATGGTTTTGTATTATGAGTATCTTTCCAATAATCTTGGTAGGTAAAAGTATTTCTTTACTTTGACACCAGTGCCATTGAGTCATTGTCATTGCAAATGCATTATAATAATACGTTTATTATTATTATTATTATTGTTATTGTTGTTGTTGTTGTTGTTATTTATTTATTAGTTTGTTTGTTTTAGGGAAATAATCTTTGTTTGTTTTTAACAATTTTAGGGCTCTCTAGATAATGACATCAATCAAGATTTCCAGGATGCCATTGATGTAATGCAGAGACACTCAGACATATTCTATTGTGACACAGGTAAAAAAAAAAAGAGAAACGTGAAACAATGGATTTGTTGCATAAAAATACATTTACTGTATAAAATGTGCAATTGTTGTTATTATTAGTAATATTAATAGTAGTATTATTGCGCCCTCTCCTTTTTTTATAGACAGTAAATATGAGTCTCTCAGGAGTAATGAATCATCTGTTCAGTATTCTTCTTGTTACCACTACACATCTCACTGCTGGGGATCATCAGCCACACATGATTGGACTGACGCAACAGTAAGTATGCACTTAAAGTTTTCAAAACAACATCTGCTGTTGTTCCTTTGGACATGATTTGTGATTAAGCTCCTTTCTTTTGTTTTAATAAGTCATGGTCTCATGTCATGCCAGAGACATCTCCATGGGGAATGGCTGATCCCTCTACACTTTACCCGGTTTTACCAGAACGGTTGCGAAAAGGTGAGACTCCCCTTGATACGTACTTTTACTCCTTGTTATTCCACTTCATCTGCAAGTGATCAAGCCACTTACTGTTAACTTTCCTTGATAAGGAATTTGAACAGCTACCTTTAGCTAGTGGTCACCAGCTATATAAATGCAATGTAAACCTATTAATAATTTATTTGATGTGAACTTTAAGCATAATGTTAGAAACAAAGCCTTTTTCCTTAAAAAAAAACTTATTGCAGCAGGTGTGTTCACTGTGCACTCTCAATAGGTCGTAAGAAGCTGCGTTTGTATGAATACTTGCACGAAGCACTGCATGATGCCAACATGGGTGACTCCATCCAGTGGACGGACCGTGGCACTGGGACGTTTCATTTCATTTCCAAAAACAAAGAGAAGCTGGCTGAGTGCTGGGGCCAGCGCAAGGGAAACCGCAAGGCCATGACCTACCAGAAAATGGCAAGGGCCCTCCGTAACTACAGCCGCACCGGTGAGATCGTCAAAGTGCGCCGCAAACTCACCTACCAGTTTAATCCACTGATTTTGCAGAGACTAGAGACTATGGCAGTACCCACATCTGGGTCCTCAGGTCCAGAGCTCATCCCCCACCAGCAAATACCTGCTGAACAGGGCTATTACTGCTCATCAGGACCTGACTGGCACAGCTGGTACAGACAGTGCCCTTACCAGGCTGACTATGACCTGACATCTGTACTTACATCATCAGAAGGCATGAAAACACATGTTTCTTCTTAGTGATGGGAAACAGTAAGCCATTCCCTGCTGTTCCATTCATATGTACACTTGCATGTAAACTCCAATGGGGCAAAGTTATATGCTGTAAACCTAAGTGGAAGCTGAATGTTCATGTAGTTCTACAATGATATTCTCATGCTTATGTAAATAGTCTTGAACTGCTATGTTTTAAAATATTGAATGTAATTGCATGTCTGGATTCATTATGAACAGATACGTTTCTTTCTAATGCACCTTTGCAAACTTGTTTAGGTGAAAAATATTGTAAAAAAAACCCATAACATGCTTTATTTAATATTCAAAATAAAATAATACATACTATATTTTTTGTTATTCTTTTCTTATCCTGAATGCTTTGTAAAATTGTAGAGTACAAGTTTAAGTGGCCTTCTAATTTTTAATATAAAATTGTAAGGTTAATGTTCAATATAAGGTCAAATGCTGAATATAGAGATTTTGCTGGCTGTAATTTTATGACCACTCTCAAAAGTTTGGATAGTTGGGGGAAAAGTATATGGTTGAAACATAATATATTTTAACATATATATGTTTTAACTTTTTTGTGACTTACACGATTCAGCATTAGTGAATTAATGAATCAGATATTTTTGTTGTCTTTCCAGTCGCAGTGCTATCCCTACCAAAAAAGCCAAATGCTTTTCATTCAAAAGGATTGGAATGACAGTCCAAAAAGATATGTGTTAAAATGTACAGTTTTTTAAATTTAGAAACCAAACAAACAAACAAACAAAAAACTCTAGGCACCCCTAAAGCTCTTTAGCTCTACATTGTCCCAGAATTTCTCTTGTGGTTTCTCTAATTCGGCTAAATCCATTGGTTTTCAGTTGGGATAAAGTCAGAGTTCTGGAATGTTTGGAAAATAGTCCAGTAGCTAGTGTTTAGACATATATTTGCAATAATTGTATAAAAGGTAGTCAGAGTTTTAATTGAGCTCTCTTACTCTCTTGTTACTTCAGGGTGTCCATTATCTCATGTACTTAACGTATCTCAATGTTCTTAAAGTGTTTGGAGAAAAACAATCCAAGAACTCCACATAAAATAGATATACCATTGTTTTAACATGACAATATATAATTATTTGTCAGTCTCTTGATCATACAACCAGAAAAGAGAAGATATTTGTATTTAGTTGTTTTTAAAAAATGATTTTAAAAACCTTATTTTTTAGAAGGAAAACAGGGTCAATGGGCTAATATATGCTAAAATTCACAAAGATTGGATGGAAATGTATGTTGTAGTATTAGGGTCCAACTGTCCAAATTATTTAATGTATGGTCTTTACACTATTTTTATAACAACAAACCCATCTGTGACCTAAAACATTTTCACCATACTGTACATTTCTACATACCTCTTTTTACATCAAGCTCACCTTCAGTGTTTGTTGCCATACAGCTCTTCTCTTAAATCTCATCCAGATACAAAAACCAGATCCACTGATTTTTTTGGTAACTAGAAAACTATAAAGGCTTCTGTCTGTGGTTAGATAAAATGGCATACCTCTCAAATAGATTGATGGCACAGAAGTAACACTTACATGATTCAGCATTAACTTGAGGTTTCTTTGATTTTTTGGTCTTTGTCCAGTCACAGTCCTGTCTCTATCCAAAAACTTAGATGCTTTTCTTTCACAAGTATGGGAATGACAATCCAAAAATATATATGTTAAAATGTATTTTTTTTTTTAATAATAAAAAAATCTCTATGCACATCACCTTTAATATTTGTTGCCAAAAAGCTCTACTTTTAAATCCAGATATAAAACCCAGATCCAGTGAAGTTTTTTGGTAAATAGTAAACTCCAGAGGGTTCTGTTTGTGGTTAGATTAAAAAAACATGCATCTCAAATAGATTGATGGCTCAGAAGTAATACTTAATTGTATATTTAGCTGCTTGTTGATGCCAGTATATTATCACATTATGCAAATCTTCAACCGTGATCCTTAGAGAAACGTTTTTCCCTTTTCCTCGTTTTACACTTTTGCAAAATAGACTTGTAAAATAAACTTATCTTACAGGCAGACTAGGTCTTTGTACTGTTGTTTCAAACTCTATATTTATTGCAGCAGACGTGAACATTTTCATGTGTGCAGCTTTTTTTTTTATGACCATTGCCTGACAATTGCAATAAACTTTTAATTCTTTTGTGACTAAGGAAATTTGGCATAGAAGACTGGTCATTAATGGCTGAAGACTTCCTTAATGCCTCCAGTAAAATAACACTGGGACCAAGTTTTAGTTATTTTTTGTGAAGGTATTTTTTATGTACTTCATAGTAAAACTTTCATAATTAGATTCTATAATATTTCATTTACAAGTCCATGTTTTAACCATATTAGCATCAAACTGCATAAGCCAAACTGTATAAAACAAGTAAAAATGCTTTACACAAGCTGCTGTAGTTATAGTTCTCTTCACGCTTATTTCAAACAAAATAAATGAGCATAAATGTGGAAATTATTTGCGGAACTTGTTTTCAATTAACGGAAGAACTATAAAACTACAACATGTACAAAATGATTTTATTTAAAAGTTTGCATGTCTAAGTCAATATTTTAACTAATGCTACATGTTTAATGTTTAATTTTAAATACAAGGTACTAAATAGGTTATCATGGAAGCTTACTGTATTACTGTTTAAACAAAATAGAATTTTACACACAGAATTCATGATTCTGTGAAGTATGTTTTACTAGCGGGTGAGAGTATGTGGTGTGGTGGCTGTGCTCTCCTTATCTTGCTCAGTTAGCAGGAGGATGTGGTAAAGGGACTACATAACACTTACAAAGCCTGGGAGGTGTGCATGATGGAGATCAGTAGCTCCCACTGTTATGGTGGCTGTTGGGCTATGCGTGAATGGCAAACATATTAGAATGGTTCAGGTCGTCTTTTTGTCATAAAGGTCGTAGATCATGATGGGGAGGCAGTCCACTTGCCAACAGCATGCTTAAAAAGAAGCAGGCTCACCCTGGTTCTTTAACACAATAACTCCTGCATTCTGCGTCAGGGGTCACTTTGTGTGAACTTAGCAGCGATAGACTGTAATTGAAAAGTGTAAGTACACAAAAGAGTCGAGTGAACAGACCTGACATAATGTGGCAGAACAACATGGTAAATAACTGTGCAATGCTAATGGACATTTAATGGCAGAATGTAATATTTGCCTGTAAGATAAACTGTGTGCATTCTTCAACAGAATACCTTACAGAACTGTCAGACAGACCTGGAAGTCATCCTGGAATTTCTTGAAGAGCACTGCAGACAAGAAAGCAGAAGAGGGGACTTATGGGACAACAGTGAGTAATTTAAGAGAAACTTTGCATTTGCAGTGTATAGAAATACAGTTTATAGGTAGTATACTATACTGTTGTACTTTACCAGCATCTGAGTTTTATCAGAGCCCGCAAATTATCAGTCAGACTGCAGACCACTTTGGCTCTCTACACATGCTGTCTTCAACAAATGCTCAACAAGTAAGAGAGACTTTTCACCGATTTTTTAAGCCTTCTAATTTGCTTAATGCTTGCTTATGTTGAGCCATTTAAATTTGCAACTCTTTTCATTATAAAGGATTCAGTTGTAGAGTTTGGAACAAGGGAATCAGACAGTCTGAACAGTTCCACTGTGCAAACGTTAAATGCTCTAGATGCTGCTGCAGAAATCCCTTTAACTCCACTTGTCTGCTGTGAGAAAAGTGAATCAACGCTGGGCTCTACACCTGCAGGCAGGGGTGAGTTCTGCTTTTTTTGCGGTTTGAGAGATTGGAGCAGCTTAATATTGCCTTAGGGAACAATAACTTGAAAGTAGTCAGTCATGCCCATAACTGCCACACACAAACATTCTTCTTTATCTCTCATGCATTGTTATAGGCTAATTATAATGTGGTGTGCATGAGATTTTATCTTTCTCTAAGTTCTCTACTATTCATTGTGCCTTTTAGGAGAAATGTTTTGCCTACACTATTGAACTCTCAGAACTTTCAACTTACACACACATACGATCTAAACACAGTTCTATTTCTCTGATCTCAGGAAAAAAGCTACGTCTCTTCCGTTTTCTGTTTGAGATGCTGGAGGACCCTGGAATGGCACATTGCTTGTCTTGGGTCCCTGCATCGGCAGGGGTTTTTCGCTTTTCCTCCACGCACAAAGAGCGTGTGGCCGAGCTCTGGGGTCAGCGCAAGGGCAACCGAAGGCCTATGACCTACCAAAAGATGTCCCGTGCCTTGCGAAACTACACCCGCTCAGGTGAAATAATTAAAGTGAGGAAGAAATTGACCTACCAGTTTAGCAGATCCACACTGACTACTCTAAGAAATCAGCAACTAATGAAGAATGTTCCAACCTGAGGGAAAAGTTGAAATCCTCATGAGGATGCGAATGTGTGTCTGTTGCTACATTGTCAAAGCTGGGCTGTTAAAGAAATGGAAAAGCTAGCCTGTAAGAGTGTGCTTTTTAGTCTGTGTCACTTCCTGTGGTTTTAATAAGAATAAGCCAAACTGAAATAATCCCACAGTTCAGGACTTTAGCATTGCCACAAGAGCCGTAACACCTAAAACATAAGAACATACAAACAGCTGTATATACAAACTGTCAATTGTGGTTTTGTGTTGTTCATATTTCAAATAAAATAAACTCATTTGTATTTGTCTGTACCAGAATAATTTTTCCAATGTGTTTTTCCAATGACATATTCCAGACTTTTAGTCATAAAGTACTTTTTTATTACAAATTTATGTCATTTAATATTAAAATTAATATGAATATGAATATCTGGACCTACTTTTTTAACTGAATCTACTTTTAAGTAGTTAGTAGTACTTCTAGAATTATAAATAGTATTTACAGTTGGTTGGAGCCAATTTACAGGGGGCAAAGTCAGTAAACACAATAAATGCATGCAATAATCAGAAATTGGTTAATGATACAGGCACAGACATATTAAATATTATTTGCTGAGTTTAAGTTGACTAATTAGATGAATTTGCCTGGGCTATTATTCATTTCTTATTTTAATTTTATTATTTTAATTATTTAAAAAAAATCAACTACATATACAGCCATGCCTATTATCTATTATCCGAATGCATGGCATTCTTTAAAAAAA
The DNA here is from genome assembly GCA_033117975.1 of Parotocinclus spilosoma. Lineage (NCBI taxonomy): Eukaryota > Metazoa > Chordata > Actinopteri > Siluriformes > Loricariidae > Parotocinclus > Parotocinclus spilosoma. Next base: position 7,307,809 of record JAVSBV010000029.1, on the reverse strand, counting down.
GTTTAGTTGGTGAGTATTCAGATAGTGGAAGCTTGTTTGCATTCTTTTTATATATGGGATTTATTCATAGACTTACATAGTTATTAGTATATTTAATAATATATTTGAAAAAACATGTACATTCTGTGAACATTTACATTTACAATACAGAAAGCTCTCTGCTGGGTTTTAAATATTCAATATTCAAAATGTGTTATTTTTATATTTTATTAAGGGTCAAGCCAAAAATTAGCCTCACTGCAGGTACAATAGCAAACAAACTCAAAGACTAAAGGTTTCATCCAACATGGAAAAAAAGAAACGCTACAGGATAAAAAATTGAGTAATGAATTTAAAAAGTTTATTACTGAGTGAGCCAAATAGTGATAGATGTTCTTAGAAAATCCATATAATGTCCATCTGTACATAAATACTGTATTAGTACATGTACATACATTATTAGGAATTATTTAGTTATTTTAATTCCTGTATAGTCACTATGAATGACCCCCCAAAAAATGTACTGTGATATTTCAGAGTAAAACTGTAAATTGTTTGACAGTTTTATTGTGTACTTTTACAGTTTGGCCATAAAGTTCACAGTTCTACTATGGACTTTGATGGTCATTTTGCCACTTTATGGTTCTGCTGTCAAATTTCACAGTACATTTTTTCCTGGGAAGGGCATCTGCTAAATATAACAACTGGAAAATCTCCAGCATTAAATCAGCATTAAACTTGAATGCTTGGTTGGATTTGAATGTTTGTTTTACTAGCATTCCAGTATCCAAAACACAATATGCTGGTCTTTGCTGTTTTTGAAACACGCCAGGAAAAAATGTACTAAGAAATTTGACAGTACAACCATGAAGTGGCCAAATTACCATCAAAGTCCATAGTAGAATTGTGAACTAATTTATGGTCAGTTCATAATCAACCAAGCTTACATTTGTACTATGAATTTTGACAGTGGAACCACGAAGTGGCCAAATTACCATTCAGAGTTAAAAAAAAAATCATAGTAGAACTGTGAACTATGCTCAAACTTCAGTTTAAAACTTCAAGCAGTTTACAGTTACTATAAAATTTTACAGTACATTTTACCTGTGTAATACTTTTCAGACTGGGTTAATCGTGCATGATTCTTTTCATACAGACTCTCAGAGATGTTTGGCTAAACTGCTCAGGTAACAAACGTAAGAATTTTAAACGGTATCTTGTACTGCTACTTCCAGCAGATGGCAACACCGCCACAGGGTTTGTTCTGATGAACAAGCGATATTTTGCGGACCTTTCTGAACCGGTGTCATTGTGCTGTCTACGAATTGAGCAGTTTGGAGCTGTTGAGCAAAAAAGTTCTCTATTACAAGTTACTTATTACCTAATTAAAATGTAATGGGGAGATATTTACTTATTCTGTACTAGAAAATGCACTGCTCAAGAAAAAATCGGGGATATTTCATTATATATTTCATTTTGAAGTCATCAAATCATATCACCTAACATTTCACTCGATAGTTATCTGTAGTCTGTCAACTAACATCAGTGTGACTGTGGTAGCCTAGTGGTTTAGGTGCTGGACTCTAAACCTGATGGTTGAGGGTTAAAATCCCACCTCTGCCTAGCCTGCTACAGTTGAGTCCTTAAGCAAGGCCCTTAACCCACCATTGCTTAAATTGTAAGACTGTATGATTTGTAAGTCACTCTGGATAAGTCTGGTGTCTGCTAAATAATGTAAATGCAAACATCAGTTCAAATAATTGAACGCTTCAGTTAGCCTCAGTACTGGGGTGACTCGATACAAAGTAATGTTTTCCTTCTTAACCAGTAACAGTAATATTACCATAAGAATTTCAATTGTAATGTGTTACATTAACTGATTACAGCAAGTACTTCATTACAGTATTGTATGTTGTACTTTGAACCGTTACCACCAGCACTGAGAATGAAACTGCATGTAGTACTATTGCTACTGTACAGTAATTGTATTATGTACATTTACATTCTTTAATAGAAGACTTAACAGTGTCCCACAAGTTCAGATTGCACTTTTGTGCACTATAACTTAGACCATTAGACATTTAGGTCCCCAGGAAAAATGTACTGTGAAATTTCATAGTAAAACTGTAAATTGTTTGAAAATTTTATTGTGAAATCTCACAGTTTGACCATACTGTTCACAGTTCCGTGGTAATTTGGCCACTTCATGCAGTTCCACTGTCAAAATTCATAGTACAAGTGCAAACCTGGTTGATTATGAACTGCCCATACATTATTTTACTAATTTTTTACATAATTATTTGTTATTTATTTTTATTTTTTTCACTGGATCGACAAATTATACTTTAAAAAATTTCAGATTGGTGCCAGAGTGATTCGAAATAAACTTTTACCAAATATAAAAAGGTGACACTATTATCTAATGTTATGAATAGGTGCTTAGTCTAATATGAAGAATGCTTTGGACATAACATAGCATTGCAATTTGTAAGAACCATGGTGTATGATTTCATCCTGTTCCCATAAGTAACATCCATAAAACTAATTATTATAACTAAAGAAACATATGTAAAATATCTGATGAAAATGCATTCATAGCTTCTGAATGACACTACTGAAATGTAATAGTGACCAGTTGTCTTGCCCTATTCTTGCCCTCTCTTTAAGTAAAGCTTCAGAACTATATCTGATGAAATACAGCCTTTAAAGACACATAAGATTAGATCATATTAATCCACATTTGTTTTGTGTACACTCGCTTTCTCCAATATTTCTCTTTGACAATAAAATCTTATACTTTGAAGTTTAAAAACTGACTTTAAAAACTTGTCTCTGTAGGCAGTCTGCTCAAAAATAAGTATTTTATGTTGATTTGTTGACACAGATTCATTGTCTGTATAGTTATAAAAACCATACATCATTTATTTAAATAAAAAAAAACATTCATAATTTAGTAATCCAGGTACATTGCATAGGTAATGACCAAAGCAGTAGCCCAGTATAAGTTCTGGAAGTTGTGCTATTACTATAACTGTTTGTTGAGTGGATTTTCGGTAGGCTTTCCATGGATGAGGAGCCTTCAGTTCAACTGATGGGAAAGCATAATGCTACAGCCAAATTATCATTCAAGATAATTGTTCAAGTTCAAGTTCAAGTTTATTTATATAACACTTTTTACAATGGAGCATTGTCTCAAAGCAGCTTCACAACATTACACTGTCTTAAAAGGCCAATCACATGTTGAGCAAGCCTAGGGCGACAGTGGAAAGGAAAAACTCCCTAAAATGGTAGGGATGTTTTAAAGATGTGTCCTTTAAATTTTAAACTTGTCCTTTGAATGTTGTGCCAAAACTTTGGAAACCTTTTCTGTTTAGCATAAGAATGTCCCTAGGCATAAACTGATGTCCATAAATATATAATTTGTCAGGTTTGTTGCGACCTTGACCATATGAAGGATATTTGTCAGTATTAGTTTATCAAGTCTTAATGTGCATATTATATAACAAAAAGAAAAATTTAATAATTATAAATGCTAATCCAAATAATAAATCAGATTTTAGAGTATATTTTATATTATTTGACTGCGTGTTTGTCTGTTTAGACTTATGCATTTACACATGCTCATGTGGTGAAACCTTATTCATTATTAGTCAATTCTAGGCAAGTGACATCATGGCTAAATCCTGTATTGAGATATGAATCCCCTTGCAGTCCAGGCATTGCCAAATGGTTGTGCTTGCTCTTTGCATCACGCCCACATGATGCTGCACCTAAGCCCAGCATTTACTATTGGAGCCTGCTCAGGGTTATTAATGGGCCAGGAGCACCAGTCACCAAGAAAGGCCACATACCTTCAGCTAGACAAGTCAGTCGACACTATAAAAGTGGCCCACCAAGAGCTGATCTGTCAGGAAGTAATGTACCAATTCATAATCATCTGTCAATAAATCGTTATTGCCCAACATAATTGAGGGGTTTGTTGAAATATTTGTGTGTCATTTGGCGGCTTTCCAGTAATTTATAGTATCAGCATACACTGTGCAGCAACTAACCAAATATAGCATATAATAGGCTGTAGGTTATATATATATATATATATATATTTTTTTTTTTTTTTAATTCAGATGAAATACTGCAATACATATATATACAACAGTAAGTTAGTAACAAAAAACTCATGTTACCATTAATTTCATATAACAAGGTATACTGTTGACTTGCAGGACAGCAACATAAGTGCAATCTTTTCTCAAGAATCCTAAATAGTTCCCATGATAATGCTCACTGTGCAGTTGTTCATCCCCTCCTAGTTTTAAGACTTGGTGAGTGAATCGTTGCTGTGTGACAGATGCCAATTATCCTAGAAGCAGCTTGTTAACAGCTTAATTAGTGTACCTCATCAAAAGCTTTTTCCATTTCACATTTGTCAAATGTCAAGGTTTATTGTAGATTTCTATCTATAGACATCTGAAAACATAGCTTAGACATCCCATCATTTGGTGCCCAGACTGTTCATTTAAATTATGCTTGATCTCTTTCCAAAGGAGATTACACAGATCTGATACGTGGCAGATAAGTGAGAAGAAGGTTGTGTCCCAACCCATCCAGAAGCACGCTCATAAAAAAAACATGACAGTTAAACTCTGTAAACTCACAACCACAAGTAATATTTTTGTAATATCCTCCTATAATTGGCTGTCATGACTTGCTCATGCTTATTTATGCAGGAAACTGATGATCACTTCTTTAGGTATTTAAGATGCTTGTTTTACAACGCACAGAAATCTGCCTAGCATACGAATGATTCTTTATGATGATTGTATGTCCAACAACATTTAGACTTGAAGTAGATTTGAATATATGAATGGGAGCTTGGGGTAGCATTACTAGTAAGAACGGTAACATTAAGCATATTTGGAAAATGTTTGTCATTGTCATGTTTTCTGAATTGCATGTTAAATGTACATCTTTAAGAAATACCAAATGTATGTGTCTAATTTAAACAGGTAAATTCTTTCCTTCCACTTTTAAATACTTTTGGTATTTTGTGGTATTTCTATTCTACTTCAAGCTATTTTAGCTTGGTTTAGAGTTCAATCCCGTCTCCTGTTCCTGTCCACCACTCACCATCCTTCAACACTGGTGTGAAAAAGAAGGGAGAGAAAGCCACACCTAATCCCTTAAAATTTTGGAAGGGAGTGAGATGGAACAGTGATGATATTGGATGTAATGATCAAACAGATGGAGGTGTGGCCCAGGCCAGTGCTATATAAACCAATTTAGTCTGTCTCTGTCAGTTCTGTCACTTCCAGGAACTGTTATCTCTTCATTGTTGGCTCAGCTCGATCATCAGAAGCTCACCTTCTATACTTCTTTACCTTTGTTTCTCCATAAGATTTACAGGGTAAAGGACAGGGACTCCATCTATAATTCTCTACGTTAAGGGCAGGAGTGCAACACATCCAGTGGAGCACAGCTCAAGATGCCTGAACCTACAAAGAAAGGTATGAAGCATTTTAGACTCACCACAGTTTTGAACACACAGTGATAATGCAGTTTTAGAAGTTATAAATTTTAATGAACAAGTAAGATGCATTTCCAGTATAATAAAATGATGCATGATTTTTGTGGATCTTTAAGTGAAAACATTACATTTTTATTGCTTTGTCTGTTTAAATCTATAATAGACTCTCAATTAGTACAATCCTTTCACTTCTGCCATTTGGTTATAATATGTTTAAATATGATCCTTGTACCGTCCAAAGCCCTGAGATTATCCCATTGGAATTCAGAATGTGACTTTGGCATTGCTATTGTATTACTCGGTGCTGGGGTATCAGAGGAACAGAAAAGATGAGCTTTAGAGCTTCGTAAAATTGTTTTACTTGCTGGGTTGATGGATCAGGTGAAGTCAAGGTGATTATGATGGTGGAGGCAGCACAGGAATTCTGCTGAGTTCTGGTCTTGTGCGTGGAGGCATATTGTTCAGCTTTGATGGATGATGACACGCTGTCATTTTGGCATGCCACTAAAGGGCTCCGCTGCAGCCTGGGATAGGCTAACTAAATCAGAAAGATGATGCTAAGGTCAGGGTAGGATCACTGGAGAAGCAACAGGACATAACATCATGGGATTATGCTGCACAAAGGATTAGGAGAGCAGCTACCATACTACTTTTTATGCTATTGTTGTAGGACCCATACTTCAGTCTAGTTAAATATAAACATGGTATCATTTACAAATTCCACTGCATTAATAAACAGTGAGAGACAACACATGTTTTATTTGTTTCAAGTATATGACATTCCAAAAAGCTACTAATACTTTCCACTGGAGGTAACTCTCCCAAAGAGTTCCTGCCATCTTGTGACAGTGGGGATTACTCAGTGGAATGGGTGGGATTTGCAAGACTGCCATTGCTGTCAGTTATATTGATGATGCTCAAACATGGCCATAACTATCAACAGTATGGAAAATTCAGCCAATATGTAGAGTCTGTCTAAAAAGTCTGTCTAAATCATGCACACAAGCCAGAAGACGTTTGTAAAAAGCATGTACAACAGTTATTTTTAAATACAAGTTGCTGAAGCCTTGACTTGTGCTATCTTAAAAGTATTTCTGATTGTAAGATTATTACATACATACTATTATTACATATGACATTGCCTATTTTTTCTATTTTAGCATATTCCATGTACACTGCACACAAAAATATTTGTAATTTTTTTCGTTAAAAGAAATCAATCAGGATAAAAATTTGTTCTATTGAAATTTCAATCAAGTTAAACTCATTATTAACTCATTATTTCACATTACTATTAATGTTTCGTGTTCTTTCCAACTTATGAGCTCGACTAAGCAATAAAGTATGAACACCTTTGTTTAAAAATAATGACAGTGACTTAATGACCAGGACTTTTTGGATACCAATGTTTTGCTCAAAACCTTGTAGAGAATAGCTGAAGGACAGGTTTAGGTTGCTCTGAATTTTAGAAGCCATTATCCAAAACAGAACAGAACAGAACAGTACAGAACTCCAGGGAGCCGGATTCCTAGCTCCGGGAATAGAATGAGCAGACTTTTAATCCATTCCTCCCTCCCTCTTGCTCTCTTTTTGGCTGGCTAAAACATGCTCCATCTCCCTCTAGCTCTTTTACTCTCCTCCAATTACTTGATGTTAGTACCATTTTAAGAATCTTAAATCTCTTTTGAACTTTGACTTTTGTGTTGTTTTCTAAATGGGCAGACTAAACAGGAGCAAGAGAAAAATAGATCATAATAATAAAACAGTCATGCATGTAGACATTTACCGCTAAAAGCACCTATCACTGTAGGTATTGCCTAACCACTAAGAACTCTCTCCATATATCAGGGAAGCCCATGTCTACCACATTGTTTATTTGCAGTTAACTAAGACTCTCTTCTGCTACAGATAACTTTGCCCTCTCATTCCTGACTTTGACATCACATAAATTGTTTCATTTATAAGAAACACTTCAGCACATCTACATGACACATCCTTACTGCCTCATGGGTCAGCAGTCTAGTTTCCTAGACTTTTTTTAGGGTTAATGGACGTGATCAAGACTTTGTGGAGCTGGGGCTTTTCCTTCAACTTCCAATTAGTATTCCAGTACCTGAAACCTGATAAATAATTAATTAACAAGTATTCATTCAAATACTGCTTTCTCTTACTTTTGATTTAAACAAGCATTTCCTGCTCCTAAAAACTAAAAAAAAGTAACTAGTCACTATAGGTCTGTCTGTCCTCACAACAGAGGCAAGGACAGCTGAACATATTTGCACCACCAATTATATTTTTGTTTGGAAGAGACAGAGGAAGTCTGGGCAGAATGCCATGTCTTATCCAACACTGTATTGTGACTGCCAAAGAGATGGGAAACATATTGTTGGTATCATAATACAAGCCCTTGACAATAAGTAGTGTGAGCACAGGTGATACTATGAACAATGTGTCAGCACCTGACACTATGGTTCAGTGGAAAGGACCCATCAGGACCATCACTAGCCACATATCATTTTGGTGATGCACCATTATCTAACAAAAGTATGTGAGTCTAATGGTGTTACCATTAAGTGTACATGGTACCAGCACATCACAAACTACCATAGCTCCACCAGATCACCACTTGTCTGTCACTTGCAAACATTGCAACCTGCTGTTTCCTGCAGTTAGGTCTTATCTCTAAGTAGCCAGCATTAGAAAGAATAGTAAACCATCCAACTAATTTGTGGTCAACTGGTGGTCCTACAGAAAAAAAGTATGTACTCTTTGTAACACAGCAGCACTATACTATTACATAATATTAAACCTCTGAGAGAAGAGGCATAAAAAGAGGCATGGAAGAGGCTAGGGTAAGGGAACAATAAAGCATAGCACTTGAAATTCAAGTAAAGCCATAAATACCTAATGGTCTAGGAAAGCAAAGAAAAAAACATTTTAAAATTGAATTCGGGGTTGGGGGACAGGTTGGAACCAGTGTCTATGTTAGAGGAGCCAATTACTTTCTATCAAAATTAAGAGGACAACTAACTAACTTCTCATTTAGTGGGATCAAGCTTCTGGTCAGAGACACACTTTCCCTGATGCCCTCTCTAGAATTGCTTTTGCACTGATAGACTGGTTCACCCCGAATATTGACATGGCTATTTAAGGGAGACAGAAAGGGATCGGTAAGCCCCTGTATACCTTTAGGGACTGCACTCTTGAAATTCTTCCAAAACTCACAGCAAATGAGGACAAATAGGACACTACCTGAATGCTAGTGGCAGAGGAGTTAGTATTGGCATAATGTATTATGTGTTTCACACTTGACTATGACGAGCCTGTAAACAAGCACCTGTGCCCTTGATGTATCATTCTTAAATAACTGGGTAGATTCAGCTTACCTGAAACAGTACTGCTATAAAATAAACAAGGATATACACATTGCATCACCTAATTTAAAAGAAGGATATTGGAGTTACATTATGTTACATTATAGGCAAGATGTTCTTCATAAAATTTGGCATTTTTATTATGCTACGTTGCAAGGGAGTGAAACTTAAAAAAAATGACCAAATATATATAGCTTTAACAGTAATCTATTTCTTTTGTTCAATAAGTAGTCCTGTTTTTTTATGATTTACAATGATTAAAATAAAGTCCATTGGAGTGTGTTGGTTTTGAGGGGGTTTGGGTCTTTAAAAAGGGGGCAATGGAGAAAACTGGGAACTGCTACACTACAGAATTACGTAAAATATCTCTTTTACATTTAGTTTATTTTTAATTTGCTCACCAGTTTTATGCATTTCATCCAGACTGTGAACAAAATTACATTAAACTTAAAAGGTGCTTCATTCACCAGTGTTACCAACCAAGAATATATATATTATAAGACTGTAATGTGATATTTAACATAGTTTTTAAAATCTCTCTCTCTTTTTTTACAGAGAATGGCCAGCCTGAAGGTGAGTTATAAACTGGCTTTTACAAAGGACATTTACCTTCTTTGATTTGTGTTCTGGTTCCGGTTCTGTAGAGATTAATCCGGTATAGGTCTATACAGCTGTAAATATAAGGATTATGTACACTTATCTGGACCAGTCTACATATTGGTTGTTTTAATGTTGGTTAATGTCAATGTAAATGTGTACCCAATGTCACTTCTTTGGCACTACTAAGGTTTGCCATGATTGTAAATGTGAGAATGAGTTTACCTAGTGACTACTGCATGTTGCTGCTGTACTAAGATCAGTGCTGTTGATCAGAAGTTCGGTATTCCAGAATCATACCCTTTGATTCTGGGTTGTTGATTCAGCTGGCAGCTGCAAAACACGTGGCACATTGTTGATGGACCACTGGGGACAGCAATATATTTGACAGCTAGTGAGTGTTTGTAATGTTGCAAGTCAATATTTTAACTGCTTTCTGCCTTCAATCACGTTCACATTTCGGGAGACCCTGAAGGACAGAATGCTCACCAGCTGATGAAATCTCAGATGGCGCTGTCAACAAGATGTTAGAAATCATTTGGCATGAGTGCTTGGAGACCATCTTGTGACAGTTTATCTACCCAAAGACTTCAGTGACCTTTTCCCACATTACATGTCCATGTATGTTTTATTCATTTCTATACTTTGAAGAACTTTTTACATCTGCTTTGGGATAAAAAGGTTTTTATTTGAAATAGTTTTTACATTCAATGAGCCCTGGTTTTCCCTATACTAAATTGTGTGTGTGTCTGTATGGTGTGCTGTATACTGTCAGGTTTCATAAATGTCCTGTATATCTGTATATATACTGTATATGTATATAAGCGTCACTATGTGTATGGTGTTGTGTCATGTCTATGTTTCTGAATGAGTGTGAGGTGGCTGATGCTTGATGTTGTGAAGTTGCTGCTTGCATTTGCTTGCTATGTCACATACTCAGAGAATGTTGCTGCAGGTGCAGGAGAGACCCTGCCTACAGCTGACATCTCCCTTGAGGTGTCTCCTCCAGGTAGGTCATTCCCTACCTAATTTATCTCTTTATCTCTATTTTAAGTCTTCACACATAGTTTTTCACCACATGGTCTGACCATGGAAATACAGGAACTTAGATTGTTTTTGGCAAATTGCATCCACGAACACACACACACACAGACACGCACGCACACACACACTTTTTAATTTTTTTTTTTAATTTGCTGCCATTATTGACACTACACACTCGAGCTTGCTTTGTTTGATGGATATGTAGCTGGCCTTACATCTGCTTCTGATGCCTGCCTCTGAAATAATGGTAATGTATATGCACAGAGTGGAAAATAAAATTGCTTTACATGGGGATGGAGAGCAAACAAGTAAGCACAATATTCCTAAACTCCAAGAGCCCTTGTTGTAAAATATGGCTATTTAGGTTATGCAAGTTGTGACAATACTCCCAGATGTAAAACACTTGCATTTATAATTCTTCACCATTACCATGCTCTCTGAGTTTGTGTTATTTTGCTTATTTGGGATTAATTCTGTCATAGATGTTCAGCGATTAAATGTGGGATAAACCAAATTTGGGATGACTAAAGTTTTTTGACCAATACTCTTTACGTAGTGATTACATTAATACAAATTGGGACTACAAATTATGATTTCAGTTTGCCAAAGCTGTTTAGTAATTGGTAAACACAACTACAGGTATGGGCCATTTAATGTTTTGTTAAACAAGTGGCTAACCAGAATGGTTGTGGGCTGGACAATTAGTCACATAGTCACTGTAATGTAAAAATAAAGTGTATTATCACAAGAAGTCTGTTTTTAAATGATACATCACTGTGTCAGAGGTATCACTGTAAACATAAGTTATTGATGAATGATTGAAACGACTGATACTTTTGTTTGACGAAAGCCAAACTTGCACTGATAGACAGCATTGCAGACAACATGAAAGATTAGCCAGATGAAACAGAGAATGTATATATACTGATCACAACAATAAAAAATACATTCTGTAGTTATAGGTTAGAAAGAATATACATAGTAGTATGCAGGTAGTGGGAAGACAAACAAAGGGGTACTACACACAGTAGGACAGGCAATTGACTTTGGGAAAAATCACATCACAAAAATAACACATCAACTGAGATAGAACAGTCTGTAGTCCAAACATGAGCTAACAAGCAAGCACACAACTGGTAGATTAGATTTTTTTATTTATTATCATTTAGTTAATTATTAAGACCTCTACCTTTAAAGTGAATTTATGTTGATCAGATGGTTATTAAATGGTGCATACCTGTACAATTTTTAACTTGGAAAAGCTGCCCGTCTAATCACTCTGCATCTATGTTCATACAGCTGTGATGTGCATGCTTGATACAGCTGTGATGCACGGCTGCATATGTTGCTTGCTTTGTCTGCTATGCCTGTGCAGAAGCTACAACAGCAGACAAAGACCCAGAGCACGCAAACATAGATCATGGAGAAGCAAAGCCACAGTCCACACAATCTGTTAAGGTGGTGCAAGTATGTGAGAGTGAGGAGGCACCTAAACAATCCCTGTCCCCTGGTAAGTATCGCTCAGTTTCTGTCCTTGTGATTTGAAGCTTAACTTGGCTGTCAGGAAAAATCTACTACCAGTACATGCATAGCATTTCTTCTAGCTTGCCCAAACAAGCATGAAGTATTAAAGCACTCTAGAGTGCACTTGAAAGATTTGTAATGAATGCAATGATATATGTAATCTCAATTAAGAAAATTGAAGGATGAGATAGAGATGATAACCAACACAGCATGAGGTTCTAGTTTGAAGCAAGGTTTGTTTTTAGTGTTTTCTTCAAACAAACTTCAACCTGGCTCTTATGGAAGGTCTTTATATACATTTATTGCCTTTTTGTTTTAAATAAACTAACTACTGGAGAGGTGTATTACTTTACTGTGTGTATGGCACCGCTAAAGATCTCTGTGTATGGCACTACTGAAGAGCTGTGTGTATGGCACTACTGAAGAGCTGTGTGTATGGCACTACTAAAAAGATGTGTGTATGGCACTACCGAAGAGCTGTGTGTATGGCACTGCTGAAGAGCTGTGTGTATGGCACTACTGAAGAGCTGTGTGTATGGCGCCGCTGAAGAGCTGTGTGTATGGCACTACTAAAGAGATGTGTGTATGGCACTACTGAAGAGCTGTGTGTATGGCACTACTAAAAAGATGTGTGTATGGCACTAGTGAAGAGCTGTGTGTATGGCACTACTGAAGAGCTGTGTGTATGGCACTACTGAAGAGCTGTGTGTATGGCACTACTGAAGAGCTGTGTGTATGACACTATTGAAGAGCTGTGTATGACACTATTGAAGAGCTGTGTGTATGGCAATGTTCACATTAGCCTGATACTAACAATGGAGACAGATTATTTGTAGATAAACTATAATTTTACATGGTCTTACACAAGCTTTCTCACAACTGCTTTCACATTACTCCAAAGAAATGCCCTTGTTTGTTAGTTGATTCATTTTGATTCATTTTGTTTGATTCGAGGGTGAGTTCAATTTTCTGTGTCGTAATAACATTATACAATTCATATCATGAGACACGCTTTTTTTTTGTAAATGTGTCTATCTACAGTGAAACTATGCTTTTCTTTCCATAATCCACAGTTTGTGTTGTCATTTCACCTCCTTCATTCCAAAACACTTTCACAACTAAGCAAAATCATGTTGCTTAATATGACTTTGCATTTCATATTGTGTTGGTCTATTATTGGACATGGAACTCACTCAGTGGTGGGTCTATGTGTCATCTGCACTTTTGTTACAGATGATGACGTAACTGCCAGCACTCCATCACCTACACCCCCATCAGGTTGGTGCCTTCCCAATGGATACACCTCTGTTGGATGCAGTTCTATAGTTTGCATTTTATATTTAGCATATTCTGTATATATCCTTCTCATCAGTGTCTGGTCATCAGTATGTAAATAATATGCAAAATGTAAAATGCAAACTAGTTCCTAGACTCATACTACATATACATATATACATACATACATACATATATACATACATACATACATACATACATACATACATACATACATATGGTATATGTATATATCATATGTGGATCCCTCTCAGGACTGTTGCACTTGTATAAGTGGATCAAACACTGCAGCGCTGCTGGAGTTTTAAACCTCCTCAGTGTCATTGCTGTTTCAGTGTAACTGAAAATAGATCACCAACCAAAATGTCAAGCAACCAGCAGTCTGTATGCAAAACTAACACAACTGTGAAACAACAAATGGAAGTCTCTGACTTTACATCTAGAAGGCGAAGTAATAAGATGAATGTTAATTTTAAAGTAGATAGCTAGTAAACGGCACTTTAAATTTTAATCAAAATTGTCTGCATGGCTATCGTCCCAGAAAGAAGCCTCTTCTTAAGATGATACACAAAAAATCCCATGAATAGTTTGCTGAAGACTAGCAGAGTAAGGGCATGGAGTACTGGAACCATGTCCTGTGATCTGATGAGACCAAGATAAACTTAATTGCTCTAAACAGGGCAGTATTCCAACATGATAACGACCTCAAACGCCTCAAAGACGACCACTGCCTTGCTAAAGAAACTGAGGGTAAAGGTCAAGCATGTCTCCAGACCTAAACCCTATTGACATTAATGGCTGTGTTTTTAGTTGTTTTGAGGGCACAGCAAATTTACACTGTTATACATGCTTGCTGTAGATAGTCATATATACAGTTGTGGCCAGAATGGCTCAAATTTTTCAAATAGTTTGCTGCTGCCTCAAATAAGCTGCTTTGAGATAATGCTCCATTGAAAAAAGAAGCGCAATATAAATACATTTTGGATTTTGAATTTAATTGAATTATTTTAGTACTTCTCACAGCATAGTACTACCACTGATTAGTTGAAAAAAACTTTTCCATAACCTGTTTCCAAATTTTGGCTTTAGCAGTGTACTAACTTTTCCTAGCATAAAACTATTATTGTGAAATTTGCATGTTTTTTTGAATTATGGAATTTTTTTAGTCAGGTTTTTCTAGTTAAAATTCTCAAAAACTTGGTTAATGAAAAACCTGCTAGTGATTCCGTGATTGCACCCCCTGTCCTGTCCTGTGACCCTCAAGTGTAAAGAAACCAGCAGATGCCTTCAATCCACAATACCTGGTGATAACTGTTGGTGAATAACATAATTATATGGGTGTGTATCACAAACTGTGAATTAGACATTCACATGCTACACCCCTCGATTAACTGGAAGATATTCCCACGTGTCAGACCTTGCAACGGATTGAGATAGACAGCTGCATCAGCAAAAGACCACATGAGATTTCTCACCTGTCAGTCAAGAACAGGATTCTAAGGAGACAAAGACCCACCAAAGTCTAATCTGGATAGTTAAAAAACAACACCTCATCAGTTTAATCTTGACTTGTGATGTGAAATGTGGACAGAAGGGTCAGAATTTGGTGTTAATAGTGTGGATCAAGTCATGAATCTGCCTTGTGTCAACACTTCAAGCTGCAAGTAGATTAAAGATGTTTTCATGTCATACATTGGGGTCATCAATACAATCACGTTTCACTAGAATACTGCAGATAAATGTTCCTGATCATGGGCATCCCCACAATTGGCCACAATTTATTTATCTCCAAATGGATTGTGTGCAGCTGAGTCACAAGATCTGCAGCCATTGCATGATCCTGTTTTGACTGCAAGGACCAACATCTCTAAGAAAATGCTTTCAGTTCATTGCTGAAACTTGACTTCTAAGATTCAATTTAATTAATGTTGTTATGATTGCTGACTGTAAAAGGAGTAGCACTGTTGATTTATAACACTATGTTTCCTTTCCAGAGGATGGAAGCACAGCAAAGAAACTGTCTGTTGATCTACCTAGTAAGAATTGTAATTCATATGATGCCTGGAAGTGCAAACAACGGAAATGTTTCCTGCTAAGATTTTGTGATATAGTATTTACGACTTCGTAAAAGTAGACCAGGTTATTGGTAATAACACTGCTGTGAACTCTTTCAGTTTCATATAGTTTCTCTAACGTTATCTTATTCTGTGTCTGTACATTCAACTTAATTGACTAACTCTATGTGATTGTGAATAAAAGAAAGAAACCTTTGAATCTGCTGTGCAAAGTCTGTATATACATTATGAAGCTAAAACGTACAAGTGTACAGGCGTCTCTAAAGACAAAACAAATAGTGAAAGAACTGATTAAGCCCATATTTTCCCCACTGACAAAATCCACTTCTGTCTCCATGTCTGCATGCTCTTCTTATGTGAGCATATACTACTACCATGTGTCTGTCTCAGTGAATTTTACAGTTATATTTACCATAATATGCTGTAAAAGTTTCTCTTTGTCTTTGTTTAGATGATAGTGTCCCTGAGTCATCCAGGGGGAGAAAAGACTCAGGTAATCTGTTAAGCATAATAAGCAAAAATTCTCCCCACAAACTCACAGTAATGCTCACAAGATCTTTTCCATTTTTTTTCAGTAAGCTAAAGCGGAGCACAGAAAATAATTTAAGATTAATATGTTTACTTTTTCCTAAATAGAACAAAAAAACTGCACAATTTTGGTTAGATTTCTTTTTAATGTATGGAAGTCATGATCAGAAGACAGAGATTTTGTGAACTGTTGTCTTGTCAAAAGAATAGTAAAATAATGGCATCTTCGTTTTTCATCTTCATGGTGTCAACTACGTTCACCTCTCCCTAACTTTAAGACCTTAAGAGGTAAATATAAAACAGAATTTCTGAAAATGGATTACTTTAACTATTGTATTAATTTCCAATTTCCCCTGATTTTTACAGGTTAATTGTTGTCTTTATGCTTTAAATGTTGCTAATTGCTTTGTTCTCAGCTGCAGCTGTGCATATATGTGAATGTGTGATTGGGAAATCCTTGTTTTAGTTTTTTGTGTTTTTGTGTGATTTTATGTGTCTGGGGTTTTGTTTTGTTTTGTGTGTGTGTGTGTGTGTGTGTGTGTGTGTGTGTTGGGGGATAAAGTTTATATGTATATACGACCAAATGTTTCCCCAAAGATAGAAACATCGGACATATTTTCTGTTGCCATTTTTCTGGTTCTCATAAGGAGCAGTTATTCAATATACAAAAAACCCTCGAAAAAATAAGTTAAGGTGTAGCATTAATTAGCAGCACTAGTATTATATCAATAGAGAGTCCAAGTGTGTTCCATAATTAATGGCTTTCTTTATGATGCTGATGTTTTTCCTTCTCTGTAGTGTGGTCTCTTGGGGAGGGTCAGGCCCCTGAAGATATTGACAAGCAGATAGAAAATCCGCCCCTGTCGTCTTTGCTTATTGTGAAACCTCAGACTGGATCAATCCAAGTAGGTTAGTAAACACAGCACTTTTAAGAACACAAGGTAACTGTTCGAGGAGTTCCTGAATCAATTTTAACATGAGAATTCCCATTAAAGCTGCTGTAAGCAAGTACACACCAAACACCTAAGGAAACACACACACACATTTAAATTACTTTAACTCACTCAAAGTACATATGTGGTCGCTCACTGGTTGAGCTACTATGAAATAATAAATATAAAGTTGTGAGTTGGTTTCCGACTATGCCAAGCTGACACTGGAGCATTGCTTATAATGCTAAAACTGTTATAAGAATATAACTGTATCCTGCTGTTCATGTAATGTGATGTGACCTGTTTCTAAAGCATGTCTGAAATGTCTAAAGCACTTAAAAGCAAAACAATGCATAAATAACAAAAGTTAGTTAAATAAAATGGTATTTTGCATTATAAAAACTGGCATATGACATTGTGGTAGTTAGTGTGATCCCCTCATAGCTCCAGACATCCCCTGCCTGTGTGGAGTTTGCATGTACTCATTGTGTCCATGTGGGTTTACTCTGGGTAATCAGAGGGAGAATTGGCTAAGAAGACAACAAGACTAACTTATAAAGAGAACAAAGCTAACAAGACTCAAGCTGAACACTATTTATCACATGAAACAGACAAAGGCAAAAAACAAAAAAAAAAATTGTATAAATAACCTTTTTGTTACAATTTTAAAAAATTGCATTCAGACTGGTAAGAAATCCATACGTTAGTCAAAGGATAAGCAACTAAGTTAAGTGCATTTAATTTCAAGTTGAAAAAGTACAAAATGTGGCAAGGTTAATGGGCAATGAATACATTTTCAACAGTATATCCCATTTATAATTACTGTAATTCTAATTCCACTGTAAATCCTAATCAGGTTGCAGACCCATCTCATGCTAATATTCCAAAACAATTTCATGTGTTTCAAGGTGAAGACATAACCTTTGTTGCAAAAGTTGAGGCTAAGGACCTGCTTCGTAAGCCAACTGTGAAGTGGTTCAAAGGGAAATGGATGGACCTTGCCAGCAAGACAGGAAAACATCTACAGCTGAAGGAAAGTTTTGATCGTATAACAAAGGTAATACATGTTGTTAACAAAAGATATCCAAGGTTACAATGAAAAGAGTCTTTAGCAATTCCCGAAACTGTAAAACGCCACAGGTTCACACGTTTGAGATGCACATTATCAAGGCTAAGGAGAACTATGGTGGAAATTACAGATGTGAGGTCAGCTACAAGGACAAATTTGACAGCTGCTCATTTGACCTTGAGGTTAAAGGTTTGTCTTTTTATTTTGGCTTGCAGTATCAGACAATTGATAGTGAAAAATATGCCAACAAAAATAAGCTATTATATGTTTACAGATCTTCCGGAGTCTCAAAATGTTGATATTCGGTCAGCCTTCAAAAGAAGGTAACAAGGGACTTTTTGGTTTGAATTTTAGAATAAGTTGTAAGTATGCCTAGATAATTTATTAGTTTTTAGGACTTAATAATACCACTTCCTAATATCACAGTGTTTGATTATGATAAACTGTGCCTGCTGAAAATGCATCCATGTATACCCAAAGTCTGTCATTGCAAACACAAAAGCAGTGACTGTGTAACTCTGCTTTTTCTCAGACAAGAAGATGATTGATTGATTTACTTAAAATTGGAATTCTATTCCAGTAATCCTCCACAAACCAATGCTGACACATGGTTTGGTTACATTATGCATTATCTTATTCACAATTAACCTTCTCCAGCGATGCACATCAACCAAATGACAGAACAACAAATGTGTAAACTGTGTTGATCTGGTCAAGGCCAACGCTCCTGATTTTTCTTACCAACATTGTGTCAAAAAGCAACGCACACTATCATGGCTAATAACATTCTCACATGAAAACAATGATGTGAGAAGGCTGTCATGGGTCTCTTGGTACCACGTTTTACACCAAGCGCACAAACCGGTTCACTCAAAGTGAAAGGATTTGTGTATACCTCAACTGTGCGATTGCTATTGCACAGATTGCAGGTCCTGGTTGCGTTGTTTTAATTTCAGTGTTTGTGACTGTCTGCCTAACCAGATTAATCTCTTCTTGTTAACAACAGCAGCGAAGGCCAGGAGGATGCAGGGGAGCTTGACTTTAGTGGGCTTCTTAAACATAGGTGAGAGCTGCAGTCTACCCCTCAGGGGAAAAGTATTTATTTTTTCTCTTTTATTGCTTTTTGTAACCTAGCTAGAGTTATCCGCTTTTTCATTTTTCTCCCAGCTTTATTGCATTTTTATATCATTTTTTTGGCGTTTTCACCTAATTGAACATTTTTTTGCTCTACTGAGCAGTTAATAGCGCAAAAGTAATTCCATTTATGGAAATGAAATTCCACATTTATTTTGATTGTCTCTTCTTTTTCCCCACATATTCAGAAACACCAGGTTAGTACAGAAAGTAGATATTTAAGTTAGATCTTACTGCTGGTAAGTAATGTAATCCTGTAGTTAATTCAGCATGGATTGTAGTTATTGATACTCGACAAGGAAGAGTGTTGGCCTATTGTAGTCTGGTAACACTTCATTTAAATGCAGCATTCACAAAAGCTCCAGAAATACTCAGAAATCATGCAAACGGCTCTTTGTATTTTCTTTGTATCTCAACTACTCCAAAATAGGAATACCAAAACAGCTCCAAAGCCTTGGATGAAGATAAAGGCAGGAAAAATAGGGATGCATTATAAATAAGAAATCTTAATATGAAATAGAAAACATTCTAATTTAGTATCTTAACATTTAATATTTCTCATAAAGATGGTCTGATAATTAATGGTTATCACATTGTAGTTGGTACTTCCCAACAGCACAAAAAAACTTAGTTAAACCATGATCCCTGCTTTAATTGTTTAAAAAGCTTTATACCAACTCAAAGACAAAGGGCATAATTGCCTAATAATTTCTGAGTAGATGGAGGATTTGAAGCTGCAAAATAGTGTTATCACTACATTTTACTGTCATTTCAAAACAAATTTATATTATCAAATGCAAATGTGCCTTTCAGTGTTCTTAATGCCTGCCTAAATACTCCCAAACCTGAAGCATACCTCAAATAGAGAAATGAGTATAACCATGTCATGTTTTTCACCTCATGTCATCCAGACATTCATGATGTCTGTGAAAGAAAGGCATAAACAAGTGATGACTAACTGAACTTCTCACATCCTTAACGCATCTTCAGTAACTTTGCTATAACATCCACTTTTAACTTCTCAGTCAGTCATTATGAGTTATTAAAACACAAGACGCTTGCAAAGGGATGGGCCTTCAAAAGCCATTTAACAACATAAGCCAAGTGTTTCATTCCCTTTTCCAACATGCATACAGTTTCATGATTGTACGTACAGGATAATCATGTAATTTTTTGTTTCATTATCTACATACCAAATTTGATTTGCTAACAATCTAATAAGCCTAATTAGTATTCACCTAAGAACATAATTCAGAAATGACTTGCTAAATTACCATCTATACAGCATAAAACAGAGAATCCTCATAACAAATCCTTTCCCTTTTACAAAGAAACCTTACATGACAGGGTTTCATGAAAAAAATAAATTTGTTCATAATTTATTAGCTAAACGTATTATTACAACCCCAAATCACAAAAGGTTGAGAAAGAATGGGAAATGCATATAAAGAACACATGATTTTATAAGTTATCTTTGATTTGTATTTTATTGCAGAAGAGAATGAACCTGAGATATTTCATGTTTTGTCTGGTCATCTTAATTTAATTTGTCAATAAACACCCTGCATTTCAGGCCTGCAACACATTCCAAAAAAGATGTCAGTAGGTGATTGTAATCATGATTTGTCAAGCACTACAATATGGAGTTACATTCACAAATGACCATGCAAAAACTAAGCCTCATGTTAACCATGTCCCGAAGCAGCATTGACTTCTGTAGGATGGACCATCACACAGTGGAAATGTGTACTGTGGTCAGATGAATCAGTATTCAGTATTTTTGGACAAAATAGACACTGTGTGCTTCAGACCAAAGACAAAAAGTGCCAGTGGAACATTTTGAAACAGAAAATGTTACAACAATGACCCCAAACAGTTGCACATCTTACGAATGGGACACAATAGCAGCTGAAATGCTAAATCACTTGGTATCATCTGTGCTAAAATATATTTTAAAAGTGGCGAAAAGTGATAAATGATTTACTGTTCCTTTTTACCATAATTTTCTTGGAATATATTGACCAGAAATGCTGGAATGGATGTTTATTAATAAATTAAATTGCATATTACCCTCACAAAATATAAAATAATTTGAGTTTTTTATATGCATTTTACATACTGTGCCTGACAAGCTTTTTCTGATTTAAGATTTCAATTCTAAAAGTACAGTCGTGGGCAAAAGTTTTTGAGAATGACACATATTTTGTTTTGACAAAGTTTGCTGCCTCAGTTGTTTTAGAACCTTTTGACAGATGTTTAAACTTTTAATTGACAAAACATCCATTTTAAGTAAAGACTTTACAGTGACTTTTAGAGCGACCCTTCTTCTTTACGACTTCTGCAATTTGCCTCGCCATGCTGGATATGAGTTTTTTGGCTGATTGGGATTGAGATCTGGGGAGTTTCCTGGCCATGGACCCAAAATGTCAATGTTTTGATTACCGAGCCACTTGGTTATCACTTTTGCCTTGTGAATTGTTTTATTAATCTCCAGATTGCTCTTGGATCATTGGAAGAAGTTGCTCTTGGAGGATGTTTGATACTATTTCTTATTCAAGGCAGTGTTCTTAGGCAGAATATTGAGTGAACCAGGATGAGAAGCAACCTGAATGGTCTTAGGATGCTTCACTGTTGGCATGACACAGGACTCAAAGTAGCACCCACCTTTTCTTCTCCGGACAATTATTGTCCCAAACAGTCTGAAGGGGGCTTCATCAGAGAAAATAGCTTTATCCCATGTCTCTACAGTCAACTCCCAATACTTCCTGCAGAATGTCAGTCTGTCCTTCATGCTCTTCTTGGAGAAAAATGACTTTTTGCTGCCCTTCTCCAAAAGCCTTTGTCTCACTGTGCTAACATGCTCACACCTTCCCCCTGCAATTCCTGAACAAGCTCCACACTGATAGTGACCTGATCTCATAGCTGCATCCTATTTAGGAGATAGTCCTGACTCTAGCTTGACTTTCTTGAGCACCCTGAAGCCCTCTTCAGGGCAATTGAACCACTCTGCTTGAAGTTCTTGCTGATTCAATACATGGTTGATATGGGTGATATCATACAAAGCAGCCTTTCCTACAATGTCTTTGCCTGTGAAACCCCTTTGATGCAATGCAATGATGACTGCACATATTTCCTTGGAGGTAACAATGGTCATCAGAAGAAAACTTTAAAGCAACTTGTATATTTTGACAAGTCTATTTTGACAACTTGACAAAGTGATATCATCTTTTACCCTTTTTCAACGGAGTTGATGAGGTAATCACTGAAATGATGTTAGCAAGCCATTTTTAGTACTGGAATGCAGTAATTTTTGTAATACAGTCATTTTCATTGCAGGGAATTACTTTGCAATTAAGTGCAACTCATCTGATCACTCTTCTAGATAATACAAATTGCCACCATAAAAGCAAATGCAGCAAAATACGTCAAAAAACGTAATTTGCGCCATTCTTAAAACTTTTGACCACAACTGTACTATTCCCAATGTAATGGATGGATATTTATCTATGAATAATCCACAGACCTTTTGTGGCAATAAGATACACATAAGGAAGTTGACTGCCAGGCCATTCCTCATGCAATTAGTAGGACTTTCTTTGTTTTTTTGGTATGTTTTGTTGAGTTTTTTGTTGTTGGGTTTTTTTTTTGTTTATTGTCAATGCAATGTGATCCTTCACCACCAACACTGACCAACACACTGCTCCTGTTAGTATGACGTTTGTTACTACACCACTTGACCTTTGTGTTACACAGTCCCAGCCAGGGATTTATACCCATGTCCTCAGGATCTGCTGCCACTCGAGAATGTAGGAAGCTATACATAAACTTACACAAGAAAAATTTAAATAGCAACAAGAAAGAACATAAGCCCATCTCTTTGTGTGACATGTGCAGAGGAAACATAGAATAAGTAAAATAAGCAACAAATACACAGGAGAAAATGCTTCAGACTTAAGATTCGATTATAAATGGTTATCTGCATGCTCATTACAAGCATGCGTCATGCCAACCATTCTGGTTCCTCAGCACATGTCATGGCAAAACCCTGGTAGTGGAAGCTGAATTAACATAATTTCCATGCTCTGGTGTCAGGGAGGTAAAGCAGGAGGAGGCACCAGAGGTGGATGTGTGGGAGATATTGAAAAATGCCAGGCCAGATGAGTATGAGAAGATTGCCTTCATGTATGGCATCACAGACCTCCGTGGCCTGCTGAGAAGGTTGAAAAAGACAAAGAAAGAGGAGAAGAAGAGCGAAGGTACTGAGTGGATTAAATAGTGGATAGGATGGAAGTCCTTTTGATAAATTTGCTTCTATTATGAATTGCCACTTACTGTTGCATTTAGCTTTTGCCAAGAAGTTAGAGCCTGCTTACCAGGTGGACAAAGGAGGGAAGATACGATTGGTGGTGGACTTGGCAGACCCAACAGTTGAATTGAAATGGTACAAGAATGGCCAAGAGATTCGCCCTACACCAAAGTAAGTCCAAACTCCTTTCACTAAATATTTATGCGCTTGTTTCATTGCCTTAATATTTCACAAATGAAAGGCATTTTAAATTAAATTGTGTTTCATTTGTGGATTGTGCTAGGATTTTTTTCCTGTTATCTGTTATCTTGTAATGCTAGGATCCAGATATAAGGGTTTATATTAGTTTCTCTCATCGATGGTCATTACTAAAGGAAATATAAAAGAAATATGTGCTTAATGCAGAGCTAATTTGAATAACCAGAACGAATTTATTGTATATAATAACAAATTACAAATTACATTCAGCTAAATAGCATTAGTAACAGGTGGAAATAGAATTTCATTTATTTAATTAAGCATTTTTATCCTCAGTAATTAATTCAAGTGATAACATTATAGAATGTTAACTATATCCAAGCCAGTCTACATTAATAAGGTCTCAGTTTTGTATTTTTAAAATGTTATACCTTTTACATCTGGGTCCTGAGCTACATTTGGAAATGAATCACAAATTGTTATTAATTATGCAAGAAAAGGCACTACCTCCTTTAAAGGACTTTAATAAAGTATGGCTTTGTAAAACAACCAGTGTTTAGATTGGTGAATATTCTTACATTTTTTGAAATTATTTCACATTGTTATTCCTAGTTTAATCGACATTTTTAACTAGTAAACATGTCATGTCATGATGTATTATCTATAATAGAGTTGCAGACACAGTGAGTATTCAATGATAATGTTGTGCTGCTGATGCAGCCAGTTCAGTCTCCAGTAACTGTTTGTTAATAAGCATCTTTTTTATTTTGTCTGCATGGGTGCACTTTTAGGGAGACCAAGGTATAATTATGTCTGCACTGATTTCTTTCAAGTACTCTGGTTTTCCTCCCTCCTTTCAAAAACATGGCAATATGTGGTCTGGGTAGTCCAAATTGTCACTAGGTGATACCCAGACATAGATTTTTAATTGTTTCCCTTTTGATAAAAGGTAAATAAACTATAAATAAATGATTCTGCTATTAAATTATTTCAAATCCTAAAAATGACAAAGTGTTCTTATCTTTAAATTAGGCTGTTAAGGTCATACTAGACTAAAGCCATCTGGGCAGGTAGTGCATATTTCTTGTTCATTATATCTGATGCTTTGTGTTGTTCCAGAGACTATGTCTCTGTCTCTCTCTCTTTCTCCCTCCCCATGATCAGTCTTTTACCCTTTCTTCATCTATCACTCACTATAACCTACTATAACAGTGGCTGTTATGGCCTGAACAGTTCCAGGCATGATATCTTTATGTCCTTCTGTCATGTCTTATTCTGCCTATATTCCCATGGTGCTTTCTCCTGTGCACCATAACCTCCACCTCCTCCATCCCGTGGTGCGGCTCTCTTCGGACTCAATTTTCGGTCTTAAGTAATAGGAAGTAAGTGACCCACCTGTAGGTCTCTATCTGCTTGTTTGCTCTGAGTCTGTTTAACAGTGCTGGTCTTGGAGTGCTATGACTTTACCAGACTCATGCATGCTGAGCACTCTGTAACTGATAGATCAGTGTTAAATGTTTTCATGGAGGTAATGCAGTAACTTATAAAAAATATACCAATGCTACTACTCTTATACAATATACGAATACATGCAGCACTATCTAAGTTTTCATTTAATCCTTATTTAATTATTATTATTTCATCATGTAATTATATTACAATGAAAAAGTTAACATATAAGTTTCTCAAAATATAAATGTATACATGCATTATAGGCACAGCTACATTATGAACTATTTGACTAGTGAAAAACAGAACCTGTATACTTATTACTTAGTATATTATTGTTCCCTGATAAATATAGATAAAATAGTTTATTGTATATAAATGTATATATATATATATATATATATATATATATATGAAGGATGTATTTCTCTAAAAGTTTTTGTTGTAGAACATTTTCATAATTTTAAAACTTTCAAATATATGTACACTGAGAAAACAATTTACTGTTTACTTATTTTTTACTGGCCATCAAACTACTAAAATGACCTAACCTGCTCTGGATTTCTAGAAGCCTCACCATTCACTTGTAATAATCTTATGACCGGATGTAACATGAGTTTTAACTTTTAAGATGAAATTGTAATGAAGTGACATGCCAGACATGTTTAACAATACAGCAGTTACTTTTCTTTATGCTGCAAATGATTTACATTATGGGTTTTTGTGCAGGTATATATTTGAGCACAAAGGCACTCAGCGAATTATGGTCATCAATAACTGCCAGTTGAATGATGATGCTGCTTACTCAGTAGTGGCAGGAGATGAGAAGTGTGCTACTGAACTCTTTGTGAAAGGTATGTACCTCAACACTACGTTTAAAAATAACAACTGGCTTCTAAATGTGATTTAGTGTTGTGTTGATTTCTTAATGCAACATGACTGGGAGGTTTATATGCTCCATTGTGCCTGTCTGACCCTTTAATAGTGTTACCAGTGAAGATTGTAAAAGGACTGGAACCTGTGAAGACTACAGTCAATGAAAGAGTTGAATTAGAATGTGAGGTGTCAGAAGAAGGAGCACAAGTTAAATGGTACATCTATATGTCTGTATGTCAAAGCAGCAGAGCAAATGAATTCCACTGAGCATTAGAGAACCCACCAAGTTTACTAATTCACAGCTTTTCCATAAAACATTTTAAACCTTATGTCTATTTATGACAGGATGAAGAATGGGGTAGAGGTGCCCACTGGAGTCCGTTCAAGATATCGCGTAAAGTCTGAAGGCACAAAGCACTGGCTGATTATAGAGGATGCTGCTAAGGAGGACACGGCTAATTATTCACTTATAGCCACAGGAGGCACTACTGAGGCCCGTGTTCAAGTAGACTGTGAGCACAATTTGTCTCATTATTGTAGTCTATTTTTATTGAATTATGAATAAAGTTACTTTAAAGTCTGTGCCTTTCTGAATCTAACATACTTTACTTTGGTTGGTTCAGTGAAGCCTCTGAAAATTCTGCAAGATCTGCAGGATTTGACAGTACGGTTGGGCCAGCCATTGAAACTACACTGTGAGATCTTACCTGGAAATGTTCCTGGGCGCTGGTACAGGAATGGCCAGCTAATTCAGTCCAGTGACCGCATCACCATTCTCCACCGAGCCAAGTACAGTCATCTAGTTCTACTACTCTTCCCACATCCATGATGTTATCTTATGTTTTGTAACATTTTTTCCCCAAATCCTTACTTATTTTATGGCACCCATACTCACCACAAACACTAACCTTTTACCTCTTGTTTGCCAATAGAACCCACAGGTTGGAAGTTGAGAGTTCGACACTCCATGATGCTGGAGAATACACTTTTACTCCAGAGGGTTATTCACAAAGCTTGTCTGCCAGAGTCCATATCATAGGTAATAAGTGACCTACTTTTAAAATCAGGAAACAGCAGCATAAGCCACAGATTTTTTTTAAACCGGCGCTCCAGTACTACATTGCTCACAAAAATTAAGGGATATTTATTCATCATTTTGAAGTATTCAATATTTTTGGGAGTAGTATATGTCTAATAATAAACTAAATGCCAGAGGTAACAACAATAACAGCAATAGACAATTCAATTCTTTTAACAGCATTATATGTAATTGTTTCAGATCCCCCCAAACTGTATTTGGATGCTCTGAATGCACCAGATAACACTATCACCATTGTGGCTGGAAACAAGCTGCGGTTGGAAGTCCCTATCAGTGGAGAGCCTGCACCACGAGTGGTATGGATGAAAGGAGAACGGGTGAGTTTATATATGTGGAGATTGAGTGGTCTGGCTACTTATGCACAGACTTCTCTATCTGCCTTAAGATTAATTTTCTTAATAATCTTTTAAAATGTAAGGGTACAAATATTTTGAATGGCATGAAAGTGCAGTGGTTAGTGTGTTCGCTTTACAGACCCAGTGTCCCCGGTTCGATCCTGGACCCTGTATGGAGTTTGCATGTTCTCCCTTTGTTTGTGAGGTTTTACTTTGGGTAATCTGGTTTCCTCTTACTGGGCAAAGACATGCATTAGGTTAACTGGTTACAATCTGATTGTATGTATATGACTATAATTTTTATATAACCCTGTATGTCGACATGTCTTTGTATCTATGGGACTGTGGTAGCCTAGCGGTTAAGGCACTGAATTGTAAAACTCTTTTGCTCTGGATTAGGGTTGTCTGCTAAATGGCGTAAATGTAAATGTATCTGTCATAGACTAGCCATACCTGGCTACAAGAGTTGTTAAATAAACAAACAAATAAAATACTATTATGCAGCAAACATAAATCGGTTTCTTGTACCTGTGTAGGTCATACTTGAGTCTGGAAATCGAGTACGTGCAGAGACAGTCTCTGATCAAACCTGCCTCACCATTGACATCGCAGAGAGAGAGGACACTGGTAACTACAAGATCGTCTTGCAGAATGAAGCAGGCGAGGATACGGGCAGTGTCAAGGTCAAAGTTGTGGGTAAGGTTCTCAGGATATAAAAATTACAAGACATTTACATAAACATCACTGGAATTCGTACAGTTGATATAATTAGTAATTTGAATTTAGAGTAATTACCATTTCTCTTCCATTAGACATCCCTGATCCTCCTGGGCCTCCCTTGGTTCCTACAGTTGGTGGGGATTGGTGTACAATGACATGGGAGCCACCTACTTATGACGGAAGTTCTCCAATTCTAGGTAAATGTATGCAACAATCACACTGACATATTTTGTCAGAATAGTACTATAAAACTATAGCCATTAACATTTCCATATATAAAGAGGTACAATGTATTTGGCACTTGCTTTTGGTCAAATATGTTTTATTCACAATGAGAGAAATAGCACTTTCTACTTAACTTAGTATTTACTGTGCTTTAATTTATTCTCTCTCACAGGATATTTCATTGAGAGGAAGAAGAAACAGAGCTCTAGATGGATGCGACTGAACTTTGATCTATGTAAAGAGACCACATTTGAGCCTAAAAAGATGATTGAGGGTGTGCCGTATGAGGTGCGGGTGTTTGCTATTAATGCCATTGGTGTATCCAGACCAAGCGAACCCTCCAAACCCTTTATACCCCTAGGTAAGTGTTTGCATCTCAGAATTTTCCATTAATCCATTAGCATGTCTCAATACTAAACATATCCACATAACAAAACTCTAACTGTAAGATATGGTATGTGAGTGATTATGCCACATCTTGTTTCTCTTCTGGTGTAAGATAAATTTGAAATCCAAGCAAATCCTTTCAAAAGAGACAGAAAATCGAATATACTCGCCATGGTATGGTCACCATATATGAATTTGGACTTTAGTCAACCCTTTTGGAGCGTTTGCTTTGTTGTCATCAAGTATTCTCACGGTAAACTCTGCTGCACCAAGCGCTAGAGTATACAGTGGTGCTTGAATGTTTGTGAACCCTTTGAAATGGTCTATATCTCCACATAAATATGACCTATTACAAATATTTTATACCATTATACCAAGATA
Source organism: Parotocinclus spilosoma (assembly GCA_033117975.1). Taxonomy (NCBI): domain Eukaryota; kingdom Metazoa; phylum Chordata; class Actinopteri; order Siluriformes; family Loricariidae; genus Parotocinclus; species Parotocinclus spilosoma. The sequence continues at coordinate 7,278,757 of JAVSBV010000029.1, read as the reverse complement.
CCAAAATATGTTAGCCTTTGCTTTTAGTATCTGGTGCGACCCCCTGTGCTGAAATAACTGTAACTAACCATTTACTGTAACTGGTGATCAGTCTGGACTTCAGCTTTGTCTTGCACTTCAGCCCATTGCTGAACAACTTCAATTGTGGGTTAATGGTCAGCCACAGTACGAGTGCAATATGTTCCTATATATATATATATATATATATATATACCACTTCTTAATTAAACCAAAATCTGTATTTCTGTCTCACACATCTATTTTTCCAATACCCTTCTGGCTTGTCCAAGTGACACAAGATGGGCAGCATTGCTTTTTGTAGAGCAGTGTCTTTGTCTTTGTAACCTCTCCATGAACAACATTGTTTTTCATTGTTTATCTGATGGTGTATTCTTCAACATTATGATCAGCTAATGTGAGTGAAGCATTTAGTGACTTAGAAGTTACACTGGGTTTCTTTGTGATCTTTAGGGCTGTTACATGCCTTGATATTTTGATCTTCAACAAATAAATTATCAGGTATAATCTTTTTGTATTTTTTTGTTTGTTGTTTAATTGGAATATCTGTATCTACTTTTAGGACTTGTTTCAAAATTTGATTATTTTAGATCATATAGTATTTATGCAGCTATACTGCTCAAAATTAGGGGATACTTTAAAATGAAATATCCAATAATGAAATGTGCCCTAACTTTTGTAAGCAGTGTATATAGGAAATTCTAAAGGGTTCACAAATTCCAAGGACCAATGTATGTCTTTAAAATAGCTCCCAAATCAAATAGCTAAATGTTAGGGTCTCCTAGCCTGATAAAATCTAATCAACTAATTGATAGTAATTGATAGGTTGAGCAAATGGCATACACCAACATGGCCAACTGGTTCGCAATCATCAATTTTGCAGTTCAAATGAATATCCACATGAATTCCTGGACTCTCTGAAGAACATTGTTTTGGCTTCTGTGTATATTGCATACTTGTTCTGCTTGTGCTGCTAAGATAATACAGGAATCACTATTGCATTAGTTACATTCATGCTGCCATGCAAAGTAATCCTCCACTTTTTTAACAAGCGGTTACCAGTGAGCCCACAATGCTGGTGGTGGATGATGTCACTGACACGACCGTGACAATAAAGTGGCGTCCTCCAGAGACCATCGGTGCTGCGGGATTGGATGGATATCAAGTGGAGTACTGTGTTGAAGGAAGTAAGAAATCCATGTAGCATTTTTTTACACTCTTTTAATGTGTATTTTAAGTATGCTTGTGTTAAAGAAAAAAATACAATTACTGTTTCCTTATCATGTGATAGCGAGATTATTTAAAAGTTGTTTTTTCCCAGCGGACGAGTGGATAGTTGCCAATAAGGAACTGATTGATAAAACTAGATACACCATCACAGACCTGAATACGGAGGACAAGATATTAATTCGAGTGAAGGCGATTAATGCAGCTGGTGCCAGCCCACCTAAGACCACTCAGCATTCCATCCTGGTCAAAGAGGTCATAGGTGAGCACTCTAAACTGTGGACCTACTTTTAAAGTTCTAACCAAAGAAGTCAAAAATGGGGTACATAACCCAGTTCCTGCATGGTTTTAAACTTTATTATATAAACTCTATTTAAACTTTAATGACTGAGAAGTGACTGAGGAGTGATTGGTAACTTGTAAGTCATCTTTCTTTTGAATCAGTGAAACAAATATGATCATTTATAGTCAGACAGTTGCAAAGGACTAATGTATTAATGGAAGTGTAATTATGTCTACTCATTTCTGACCCTTTTGGGTAGTTGTTATTGACCTACATACAAACTTTTCCGTTGTAACCTATGTCATGAGATTCAGTTCAGGAGCTATGGCGCCAGAAAGAATTGGCATTTACAGCATTTATTTAAAGTAATGAAATGTGTTTATTATAATGGTTCTCGTAATGTCTCTGTTTAGATAGACCTTGTGGCTCCTAGATGCCCCTCCTTATCCTTTAAACTCATTTTATTTCCCACTCCTATAAGTAACAAAAACATATTTTCACATATTTTCATTTTAATTTAAATGCATATGTGCACTATTTTTCCAAGGATAAAGAGTTCCCATTCACAAACTTTTAAAGGATCTATAAATATTATTTAACTTATTTTATATAGCCAGTGAACAGAATGAACTACATGTCATTGTCTGGTCTCACCCAGAGGAGGAAATCTTATGGACTGGGTCATCTTAACCTCTCCAGTATCACTACTTGGTCTCTAGAATGTTGTTTGTAAGGCTGCTGTACAACAATGTATATTATAAAAAAACACTATATAAATTACTTGGAACTACATGTAGAAATAATATTAAAAATGTAAGTTCAGTGCAAATCATTTTCATTTTTTGGCAGTTTAAGAATCAATTAAAATTAATGGTTCACAGTGGCTAAGAGGAATGTTTTTAAAAATGAACAGTGCATTAAATGGCAGTAGAGTGCATAATTATATTTTAAAAACTGCTGAAATAATGTTTATAAAATAATATATGGTTTGGGTTAGAATAGCAATACATCTGTAGCCATTTTGTTTGATATTATTTGTCTATAACAGTAATTGACGATCATATGTTACATTTAAAACATTTTCTCTTACAGAGCCTCCAAGGATCCGCGTCCCACGACACTTAAAGCAGACGTACATGCGCAAGGTCGGGGAACAAGTCAACCTTGTTGTGCCATTCATGGTAAGGCAATGATCATTCATTGACTTTCAAGGGGAAAAACTCCCTTTTGAGCTCTGGAACACTTTCTGTTAACCACAATAACTCAGTCAAATTAAATTGGGCTGTTCTGCAGGGCAAACCCAGGCCAAAGATCACCTGGCTAAAAGATGATGAAAATATTGACCCTACACAGATCAACATCCGTAACTCAGAATGTGACAGCATCATCTTCATCCGCAAGGCTGAGCGCAAGCACTCTGGGAAATATAAACTGACTGTGCAAGTGGAGAAATACGTTGATACAGCCATTCTGGACATCCAGATAGTGGGTGAGTTTAGCAACAGGCCTCTGCTTGCAAGCAAACCATTGCTTGCACACAGCAATGACCATAATGCCAGGTCGCATAAATTCTAATTCCACTGAATCAAGCCAACTTCATTTTGTTATTTTGACACTTATCCATGAACCAAGAATATAGTTCTACACCTTCCTTTTTTCGATATCCTAGAGGATTGCAATATCTAGTTAATGTAGAGAGTTGTCTTTTTCTGATCAGACCTTCCTGGCCCCCCGCAAGCTGTTAGAATTGACGAGGTCTGGGGTGAAAATGTAGCACTGGACTGGACACCACCCAAGGATAATGGCAATGCCCCCATAACAGGTTACACCATCCAGAAGGCAGATAAAAAGACAATGGTATATACATTTCCTTGCTGCCTGCAGTTTAAATACAAAATGTGAAATCCCTGTATTGTTGTTCTATATTATGTAATTTCCAGTTGGCTATTGTGTTCGCAGGAGTGGTATACCTGCTTGGAGCACTACCACCGCACATGCATCACTATCACTGAGCTGGTGGTAGGCAACGAGTACTACTTTAGGATCTTCTCAGAGAACATGGTAGGCCTGAGCCAGAGTGCCACAACCACTAAAGACACTGCAGTAATTGTAAAGGAGGGTAAGTGCTGTATCTGTGACTGTCATTTCGATGTTCATTTTAACTGTTCAACCTTGGTGAAATTAAAAACCAATAGATAATATAAACCTACTGAATACCTGTAATTCCATATCATAGCTCGCTTAAGTTATTTGATGTCTTATAAATGATGCCTTATGTAAATGGGAATGCTTTATTCATTTTCTATACTTAGCCATAGGTTGTTTTTGTCATTTTACTATTAATTGAATTTTGCTGTCTTTCAGCCAGAAACCAGAGTGTATTTACAAAATAATGTTTTTTCCCCCACAAGCTCAGCACTAAGCTTTTTTTCAGTTTATCAATTTACTAAAATATATTTTTAGCTTGCAGCAATGCATCAAATGATAAAACAGACATACTTAAAAATGTTGATAGTTTTACTGGAAAAAAACCCATAAAATCTTTGACACGAGAGAGCACCAATGTTCTCTTGTTTACTTAAAATTATTTTCAAATGTTGTTTGCCTTTTGTTGTTTGACAGAAATATGCTATTAATGATTCATTTAAAGTTACACACACTTGTCTTTGAGGTCGAGGATAAACAAAACCGGTGTTGTCTCTTCCTCATCACATAAGGGATATTCCCCCATGATACAGCATTCAGCCCGTATCATGTAAACTCCCGCTTTCCATTTCCTCCTTTTTCTTCCAATTCCTCTCCCTTTTCTGCCTCCTCTGGCTCTCACACAGGACTAAAACTGAAGAACCCAGAATATAATGATCATGACTTCACAGAGGCACCCAAGTTCACACAGCCACTTATCAACATATTTGCTGTTGCCGGTTACAACGCTACTCTCAACTGTAGTGTCCGAGCCAATCCACGGGTATGTGACAGACATGTTATGTTTATATTAAGATTAGTCCTTTAAGTCACCTCAGCAACTGACAGTCCAAACCCCTGGCAATCCAGCATTGTTACAGGAGGTACTTGGTTAATTATATTTATTTGTTTCTAATTATTAGGATCCACTGAAACAAACAAACTGAAAACAGCAAATAGCACAAGCTATGCATACTGTTCAGACGTTCACAAACACAGATAAAACAAATGCTTTCCAGATGAGTATTAGGATGTATTGTTTGATTAAACTGTATACTGCATCAGTTGTAACCATGCAGTTACCTTTGGAATCACTATATCTTTGTATGTTATTCCTGTCAAAACACCATTTACATTTACATTAACATTTCCAGCATTTAGCAGACGCCCTTATCCAGAGCGACTTACAGCTCATACAGTCTTACAATCCAAGCAATTGTGGGTTAAGGGTCTTGCTCAAGGACCCAACTGTGGCAGCTTGGCAGAGGTGGTATTTGAACCCTAGACCCAGTACAAACTACAGGGTGAAAATACACAGAACACCCTTTTTAGAAAGATATCTAAATATTCCAGTAAGTAATGGTTGAGGGGTAAGGGTGGGGGGAAAAATAGAACTTTAGATGCATCGCGATTCAGAATTTAACGATTCTGAATCGATTAACAAATGTCAGTAATCGATAATCGAGCACACTTGCATCTGAACATGTAGGCCAGCTTCTGTTCTTACACAAGAACTTAAACATTAGTACTTACTAACTGAGCTCTGTAACCCGAGCGTGTAAATGGCGGAACCAGACACAGCGTACAGAGACAAAACTGGTGTTTATTGAAGTAATCGACAGGCAGAATCATCGTCAACAAACAGTCCGGGGTCATACATAAAAAGGCAATAAGTGATTGGCAGATGTAATCCAATAAGGGCGAGACGAAACCGGAAGTGCGGTAAGTCAGCGTATGTGTGACAAGCTCACTTGCACTGTCCCTCGTTGGTATTGTTACATTGCTGCCTATGTTCAGTGCTGATATTTACAAGAAGTTATTCAGCATTTTGACTTTTCTTTCTGCAGGTGCTAATTAGTTCTTTTTTTTTTACTCTGCAAAGCTGAATTCGTGTTTTACGTCATGTTATGCTCAGAAATGTTGACCTCATTTATTTGATTATTTATTTGTATGATTTTTGGAATATGCTAAATTGCTTCCTTTTGTTTTCTTAATAAAAAAAATATTGGAATTAAATTCATCCTGGATTTGTTTTAAGTAGTCATCGTGAGGTGCCTAGAGATTCCCACCCCTGGTGAGGGGACTGCCATATTGAAACCACCATATTGGATCACAGGCAAGTTTTTCCAATGGGATGGTGGTCATGTAACATATCGACCAGAATTGTCTCAGAAACTGATTGCTGCAGGTCAGATTCGCAATATCTCTTGGTGTTCAAAGGTTATCAACATAAAGTTCAAAACTTTTAACACATGTAACTGAAGATGGGATTTCCAAGGAATATTTAAACTACTGACACCCAGAAAGACCACCAATTTTACACAGCACTGTTGCATCCCCCATAGCCAAATTTTTAGAAACCAGGACTGTGGACAAAAAGCTACATATTGTTCTGAAGACCACTACACACTTAAAAAGTGAGTTGATTGCATTTCTCTACTGCTGTCAATGATTAAAAAGTGCCAGACTGGGACTTTGGTGGCCTAGTGGTTAAGGTACTGGCCTTTGGACCAGAAGCTCCCAGGTACAAAGCCCCCTTCTGCCTAGCTACCACTAGGTCAATGAGGAAAAAATCCTTGCCCCCTTAACCCACAATCAATTGCATGAATTGTAAGACTGCATCAGTTCTAAGTCACTCTGGATAAAGGCACCTACTAAATAACGTAACTTTAATGTAATTGTTATTCACTTGTGCTTTCCCATTGCTAATGTACAATGCTCACAAAAATTTGGGAATAAAAATATAGAAGCACTTGATATTTTTTTTTATTACTGTAAACAAATTAGAAATGCAAATGACAAGTCTATTATGCAAATGAGTTGCAAAAACAACCTTTTTTAAGTTGGGAAAATGCACCACATAAAAGGCTGAATGTGCTTGAGTATCTGAGCATTCACATCCTGCCCTTGCAATGCCTTTGCAACATGCTTTGCCTGAATGCGAAGCTTGGAGATCCATAGGACGTCTTGGAGCTGGTCAAACACAGACAGCAGTGGACACATCTCTTGGAACATCCCAAAGTGTGATTATCAGACTGTGAAATCAATTTTATGAGACTAGAACAGTACAAATAAGACTAGGGCATGGTCGCTTATCTGCCACAGCAGCAAGGGATACCCATTAACCATTAATTTTGTGAGCAGGGTATTTTTCTGGAAAACTGAAATGTTCTCAAGTAGGAGTATCCATGTTGGATACAGGAGCGTTATCAAGCTCTGTTTTCTGGTGGTCACCATATTATCGAGGCTGCATCTTCAAATGCAGTGTTCCCTCGTTTATCATGGGGGTTACATTCCAGAACCACCCGCTATAAACGAAAATCCACGAAGTAGGGATGGTATATTTATTTAAGTATTTATACACTATTTTAGCCATAGAACTTACAGAACATTTGGGTGGCATCGTAGGACGATGAATGAAACTGAATGAACTTGAATGAATTTCATTCAAGGAATGAAACTTTTACAAACGGGCGATGCTCTAGTCTTACTTCTCGTTTTCGGTGTTCATTTATTTGCTGAGTAAATACGCTATTTACTGTAAATTGTAATATTTTATTTTATATCTTTTTATAAATTGTGATTATTTTTTTTAATGTAAAAGTTCGTACATGAAAAAAGTATATGTATACGTTAACTATACCACACGTTCTACGCATGTGCATATCAAGTTCTGCAGAAACAGCGAAAATCTGTAAGTAAAGGCACCATTTGTGACATCGGAGAGTGTTTAAAATTATTTTTTCAAACAAATGCAGAAGCGATGGCACACCTTGTCCTAATGTATAATGTGTTTGCACACTAATGTATAACGAAATGTTGTGCAACACTCCCCAGGAAAACAGCAGTTAGTTTAAGTAGATATTTGCATATTAATAGTGCAAAATACAGTAAGTAGAATATGAATAGTTTGAGAAAATGCTCAAATTGTCCGTACTTGTGTGCAAAGTGTGCAGCATGTACAAGAAAGCAGTCTCTTGGGATGGGATTCTAGGAAGCAATGTTGATGTGTAAAGTGATGTGATCATGAGAAGAATGTCCAACGTGTGAGGAGGGTATGAGAAGTGATCTCAGTTCATTTAATGTGATGGAGGCTACAGCCCTAGGGAAGAAGCAGTTTCTCAGGGTACACCCACACTAGTACCATGCTTGGGTGCGATTGACTCCCAATCGGGCCTGGGTACGATATGCTGAACCACACTGAAGTGGTCTCGAACGAGGTTCACTGGACTCTGTGAATGGCAGCGTCAGTTGCCTCTGTAAAAATCTTTTATAAATGAGAAGCTAAAAAAAAGTGTGTCGCATAATCAATACAAATATAAGGCTTATGAGAGGACAGTGTGTCGACTCAGGCACATAAAAATCAACATTTGGCAAAGTTGTGTGTGCGCAAAGTAAGCCCTGTACCTCTTACCAGATGTTAGCAGGTGTCTAGGGTGGTTTCCTCTCTGCCACCAGCCTTCTTCTGTAATCAGCTGCCAAAGTCGGTCCCAATTTAGTTCTGCTACTCTAAAAACATGATATAGAACCTTCCTCTCTGATGCTGTGCAGCTGGAGTACCAAATTATCATGCAGTGGGAAATGAATTAATTAATGGTGCTGCTGTAAAAGTTCACCCTGAGTATCCGAGAGATGATTGAGCCTGTTTCAGCTTCCATGGGAAATATAGTCTCAGTTGTGCCCTTATGCATAGGAGCGAGCTGTTAGATTACTACGTGGAACTTCACACTCTCTACGCATTGCACTTCTTCTTCAGAAATGTAGAGGGGGAGGTGGTGGTCGGAAGAGGGTTTGTTTTCCTGAAGTCCACAATGATTCAAATTGTCTAGGAAGTGTTAAGTACCAAGTCGTTGACTTTGCACCATTCACCCAGACAGTTTACCTTATCTCTATAGGCACTTCCAGTGCCATCTATTCCAACTCTTGTGGTGTCATCTGCAAACTTTTTTATTCTGTTGTAGGTGTGAACTGGGAGGTAGTCACGGGTAAACAGGTTGAAGATCATGGGTTTCAGCACACAGCCCTGTGGGGTTCCGGTGTTTAGGAGTGGAAGAGGTGTAGTTTCCAATCCAAATAGATTGTGGTCTACATGTGAAGTTCAACACCTAAGAGCAGATAAGCTATCCAGGGCCAACCTTTCCAGTTTATGAGGAACTGTGGTGTTAAAATCAGAGCTAAAATCTAAAAGAGTAACAACATCTCCCATCGGTTGTTCCAGGTATATCAATGCTGTGTAAAGTGTCATTGAGACTGCATCCTCTGTGGATTGGTTTGCTCTGTAAGCAAACTGGAGCTGGTCTAGATCCAAGGGGATGTTGGCTCTGATGTGTGAAAGAACCTTGAAGTCTCTTGAAGCACTTCATGACTCCGTGTTAGTGCCACTGAGTGATTGTTATTGAGGCATTTCATGGCAGATGTTTTAGGGATCGGGGTAATCGTTAAGGCTTTGAAGCACTTTGGGACAGCAGCTTAACACAGCAAGAGGTTGAATATATTTGTGACCTCCGCTAGTTGGTCTGCGCAGATATTTAGTGCCTTTCCAAGTACTCCATCAGGACCATCTACCTTATTGACATCACTTTGCATTATGGATCTTAACTGATTTTGTTTTGAAACCAGTGTTTGTTCCTCAGTAGGTGGTGCATCGTAACCGGCTCCTTGGTTTTGGTTATCAAACCGGGACGATTTAGTACAATTGGGGAACCTGATGTCAACACTGTCCTGTATTGCAGTGGTTTGTTTTTAACCAGTGCTTGAATTCCATTCCACATGCTGCAGGGATTGTTGTTCTCAAAGTGTTCCTCAGTATGCTGTTTGCATTTTTGTTTGGGCTCACTGATTCACCTTTTGTGGTTTGTTTGAGCTGATGAGTTTACAAGCTGACTGCTTGTCTCCTGACCTGAATGTGGCATTGTGAGTCTGAGCCTGGACATTTTGTTTATCCACGGCTTCTGGTTGGGAAACACCTTTTTTTTGGTGAGGGCATTCTCTGTACAAGACTGTGTGTACCCCATGATCTTTAATCTGCCCCCTGTTAAAAAAGGTACCAGTCTGTACTATCAAAACAGTCATGGAGCATTGAGATAGCTTCATCAGTCTGGTCCTGCTGATCAAAAGTCTTTATACTGGGATCAGTTTGAATTAAACGTTGCCTGATAGTGCAAGATGTGCGCATTATTTTGCTTTGTGCGCCAGTGGAATGTTCATGTATACCTGATCCAGTATTTGTTATCATCATGATACTTTATAGATATGCTTGACTTCTTGTTCATATAGACAAGTGTTTTGTATGTCAAAAATGTTTAATTCGTCATAGATAAACAACTGAATGAAAGGCCTCAGGCTTGAAACCCTTATGTAATCCTCAAGCTATCTGTTGATTTTATGAGTGCACCTAGAGCCTTACTGACTGAATCAAGGCCATCCACATCTTGCTGTGTAAGCACTGGATGCCAGGTTGTTTTGTTGGCAAAACCTGTGTAATAGCTTTCCAACATCTGTTGAATCATCAACATCAACATTACGTTGGAGATTCAGTGATGAGTTTGTGCTGGACAATGCAGGGCTATGTGTACATTGTGGAGTGCCTGTTGTTTCTTCCAGCTGTGAGAAGATGCTGCAACAATTTTTCACAGAAAACCACTGCTCTTTCAATCCTGGCCTCCCTCACACTAATTTCGAGTGAGGTAGGGAGATGGAGAAATTGTATTTGCCCAAGTATTATTGTATGAATTATATTATATGTGAAAATTAGTTAATACTCCCTCTCTGGTCGCCGTACACAGTAGAGCTCATCATCAGCGGTGCTTAAATAAAATGTTTTTGTTGATATAAGTTTTGGGGCATATATGGTACCTCTTAAGGATAAAACGAAAAAATAAAATGAGTGCAGCTTTAACACTGCCTGTGTTGTTTCTACAGCTTTTGGTATTATCGTAAACAATATTATATCATCCACCAATATCCCATATTACTTAATATGCCAACTTTTCACTTGACTGACCATTAGAATATAACAATTGTGACTATCAAGGAAATCCAAAATTCTAAGAAGAACTTCAAGAAACGACCGATAAAGCATTGGATGCTAAAATGAACAAACATCAATAATTTAGCCTGTCAAAGCCAACTAATAATTGCTAAGGTGTTGTTGGTGATTGAGTGCTATGTGGTTGCTAGACAATCACTAAGTTGTTGCTATGTGGTGTCTATGCTTTTTATAGTGATGACGGGGTATGAGTATGTTTGATTAAAGTGAGATCTAATATATAAAGTTATAATGCAATAGCTGCTACCTGGTAAAATACTATGTACTAAATCTGTTGTGGATGTCCAAAGTTATGGCTGAGGATCGTTAGCGGTCCAGCGTTAAAGATTATTTAATTGTACCAATATTTATGGAAAAATTTTCCAATACTTGGATACAGAACAGTACTCTCTCCTTGACAATATGTATGTAAACATTCATCATTCTGAGAATGGCTATGAAAAGTTGCCTGGGGATACCTGTATCTACAGCTACGTCTATAAGATATATATATATATA
>JAVSBV010000029.1:7223727-7246747 GCA_033117975.1 Parotocinclus spilosoma | reverse complement strand
CATGAATATATCACTTACTACTCAATCACCAGAGTTGATGAAATAATGAAATCAAATCAAATGATTAAAAAAACAAGCACCTCATATTCATTTTGAAATATCCCTTAATTTTAGGGGTGGGTGGGGGTGTACACGCACTTTGAAGTAACCTTTGATAACCTTGTAGCCTAAGGTGTAGCCTGTGTCGATAACGATGTAAAATAGCAATTGATGCTGATAAGAGGCTTTAAATCAATCACATAAGTAAACAAACTTTTGTGGCCCAACACCTCCAGAGATCTCGAGTCCTCCCTGTTTTTGTGTGAGAATTACTTTGGGTATCCGCCAAGAAACACCTCCATTTGGTTAATAGCTGCCTCTAATTTGGACCGGTATGAATATCTGACTAATAAGGTGACTTCTGTCTTCTGTCAACGATATATAAACAATTGTCCAAAAAAAATAATGGTCCTGGAAGTGAAATTCTTTCATAACTTTGGTTTACCATTAATTAGAATTGTGAAGGGAGCGTGCTAAATGTTATTGTAGAGGGTAAGGATGTGTGTAGTGTTGTGCACTGCCTGATCAGTGTTTCAGAGCACGTGCTTTTACTCCTTCCTTGGACAGGAAATAAGTAGCGGGAGCAAGTGGTTGTGTTTATAAAGTGTGGCATAGCACTGCCCTCTAACGTTCAGAGGGTATACTTCCAGTTAACGTTCTTCTGCGGTGCCAGGTTTTACGTTTTATTATTAGATGAAAAATGCAAACTTGGATTGAATGTTTGCCTGTTAGATGTTTATCTTGTGCTAAATGTCACTCTGCTTTCTGTTTTACAGTGACAAGAGTTCCTGTCCAGTCTAACCCGCCACTTGGTATTGTAGAGGTTGATGGAGAAAAGTTTACAGCTCAATGGTAAATTATTCTTTAGTGTCTAAATTCTTTGTACTATTTTAGAGGTACATGGAAGCGGTGCTTAAGCTTGTGAAGCCTTTAAAATGAAAATTTCTGCATAAATATAATTAGATATTCACACTAGTCATACGTAGAATGACATCTCAAACAAATTACTTTAAAAATACTTGGCTGTTACATCTGAGTGTCAGAAGTATGTGAACCTTTGATCCCAGTGTTTGATGTGACCCCACTGTATGGCAGTAACTATAGCTAGGCATTTTGTGTGCGCGTGTGTGTAAATACATAACATATGCATGTTTGTATATGCATTTTAATTTTTTTCTTCTGATAGAATGTACAAAGGGTCAGTGTCTTGCTGCGTGACATTCTTTTGAAATTCAGTTTGCAGTCAGCTGTCCTGAAATTTTTCTCTAGGATTTGCTGGTGTAATTCATAATTATTAGGTTAATCAACGATGGCAAATCATTCAGTCCCACATGCAGCAAATCGGGGCCAGATCTTGATAACTTCATCACAAAATTTAACAAATGGAATAATGTTCTTGTGCTGGAATGTTATGGGTTTTTTTTCCTCCAGACCCAAGGCTCCTCATTTAAACAAAAAAACTTATAGAACTTTTATATTTTGAGTTTCTTAATCAGTCCGGACCTGAACTTCTACAGGTTTAAGTAAAATGCTAAGTAACTAGTGGTTTGAAATCATCATACACTTCTCTTGGCAGGCTCAGTGCTCATTATGAGGTGCTTGCTGAGGGCTCTGTTTCACGGTATGAAATGTATTCTGACTACCTGGCATCCTGCAACAAGTCATCACGTGCTGGTGTCCTGAACTCCAATGGCTTTTACAAATGTTTAAGGTGAGTGCACACATGCCTCTTACTTGTCTTTATAAATGAGGTTGTCAAAAATACACTAAGTTCTATTACTTATTTTTTAACAGGACAGTGTTTCCTAATCATACATTAAAGCGTATGGAGGACGTAAAGGTAAACCCGCAAGCTCAAATCCACATTGTTGGTGTACGGAAGAGGGCCATTCCTCTTCCCATTCAACTATATTACCAGCAGCAACAGGCTTGCCCTGTACCAGGGCCAAAGCAAGAAGTCCCCTCAGAGACTCCACAACAGACCCACTCAGGTAGGACTCTGATGTACATATGGTTCAGGTCTTAAAATTCATTAGATGACATTTGTTTTACTAACAAATGCCTGTTATTCGGTTTGCCAGCCTTGCCAGCTGGTGTGGGTGGGCAGTTTGTCCGGGCACCAGCACCAAGCCTTACTGCCAGCCAGGCAGCACCACCGGTTGCCTTCAACATGCATGGAGCAACACACCCCTCTCCTCATCCACTTGTTGCCAACGTCCTAACACCGGCTCTTGCTGGTCCACGCCCTTCAGCAAATTCGGTACAAACGCCACCACCTTCGTCTCTGGCAGCTCAACCCATGCTTCCTCGGCCCAGTGACATCTTGAAGACGGCCATGATCCAGAGCTCCATCCCTACAGTATCCACTGCATCTCCTGTCCCCACGGCCTCCAACCACAACACTGTCTCTTCTGCTCCTATGCCCCACCAGACTGTCGTTCATCATGCTCCAGTTGCCCTAATCCAACAGGGACATGTTTTAACAGGCAGGGTACAGGCAGCGTGCCCTCCTTTGGAGCAGCTAGTTGCTTCATCACAGGAGGCTATACATTTGACAAATCCTTCTCAAACCACAAGTAGTCCTTGTACGTCAGTGGTTGCAGGAGGGCATGCGTTCAATGTATCAGGTGCACAAAGCGCCCAAGGGCCTCGTGTAACCTTCCAGAACATCGCCCCAAAACCTGCCCCACAGGCACAGCCACCCTTGCTTCCTCTGCAGCAACCACACCTACAACAGCAGCAGCAGCAACAGAGCTTGGTCATTGTCAGCCCTAACCCACAACCCAACCCTGCTTTTGCACCAGCCATTCACCACATAGTTCTGACCAACCCCTCAACCTTGCAAAATGCCCAAGCTATTCAGATTTCAGCGCAACCTGCCACCTCTCCTCAACCTATCCATTCACCTGGCCAGCAAACCTCATGTTCCAGTCCACAGGGACTGACTCCACCATCAAATCCCTCACAGGGCCCTCCTCCAACTGTCAGCCAAATGCTGTCTGTTACACGACAACAGCAGTTTCAAATTCATGCCCCTCCTCCACCACCCCCTCTCCCTCCCACTCCCATGTCCCCCACCCAAACTACCTCCACAGAATCCAGTCTGATCAAACAGTTGCTGCTTCCAAAGCGTGGACCTACCACACCTGGAGGGAAGCTCATCCTCCCAGCCCCCCAAATTCCTACCCCTGCCAGCACCACAACATCTAGCCCACAGGTAGTTTACCAGATGGCCAACAGTGGCCAGGGAGCTTCACAGTCGCCACAGCTAAATGTGCAACTGGTACAAAGCCCTCTGCCAGGTGCTGGTACTGTACAAACTGTGCCTATCTCTATTCTTCCTGGTCAGATCCTCTCCACCTCTAGCCCTGCTACCATTCTACAAGCCACCCCCAGTAGCCAGGTTACGTTCACGGTAGTGCCAAATTCTAGCATCCCTAACACTGCTTCTAGCAGCCAAGGGGTACCGCCTCCAGTGGTCTCACAGACTGGTTTGACCATCAATGCATCATCCCCTGCTCTAGGTTTCCAATTGACTCCACCTCTACCACCTCCAATATCCAATACCTGCACAACATCTGTGACGCCTCTCAGAGGTGACAAAATTATCTGCCAGAAGGAAGAAGAGGCCAAGGATGCTACAGGACTGCATATCCATGAGAAAAAGATAGAGGTGATGGAAAATTCATTGGTAACTGAAGTCTCTGCCAAAGCCAGCAACGGGCAGCCTATGGAGGTTGATGGAACTGGGGCCAAGATGCTCAATGGGAGGAAGTTTGACTCAAGTCTACCTCCTTACCACTCAGGGAACAGCCAGCCAGAGACTCTGCAGGGCACACAGGCACTGAATGGCCCTTCTATACAGGGCAGCGATGGCACGGTGAAACAGTCGTCAGGAGGCTCACCCTCCGATTTCAGAAAGCCGTTGGTAAATGGTGTCTGTGACTTTGACCGAGGGGACGCTACAACAGGTGCCCATTTAAGCAAAAACATTCCAAATCATAAAGCTTGTAAACATATGGGCAATGGGGAGGTGCTGCTTCAGAAAGTACATGGCCCGTTGCCACTCACTGACAGTCTCTCACCCCAGCAGTGCACTGCCAAAGCAGAGCAGCTGGAACGTGTGGCCAATGGGCCAAAAAGCTCCAATCACAGTGCTGAAATTTCCAATGGGCCTTCAGGCCAGAACTTGGACACAACAAGTCTGAAACAGCAGCATCCACCTCACAACCACTCCTCCCCTCCACCTGCAGCCACACCCAATATTCAGAATCGCCCTGGAGCAGAACTGCCCACCAACGGTGTGTCTGAGAGCAGAGCACTTAAGAGACCAGCAGAGGACTGTGATCGGAGCCCAGCTGCTTCAGGAATTCCCAACAAGGTGGGCGTACGGATAGTCACCATAAGCGACCCCAACAACTCTGGCAGCAGTTCTACTATGGTGGCTGTTCCAGCAGGCGTTGACCCAAGCACAGTAGCAAAAGTAGCAATAGAAAACGTAGTGCAGCAGAAACCCAGTGTGCCTGCAACGCTTCCTGAAACTACCACCCAGGTAAGATTTCTAAACATTAGTGTACTGCAGTGTACTGTGCAATGACCAAGTTAAGTCTATCTTTCTAAATAAATGGCAATGAAATGCAGTTTGCATTCACCAATGCAGATAGTAGTATAGTGCATATACAGTGTAGAGTGCAAATAGTGGTAATGTGTAAATGTAGATAAGCGCCAGAAGAGGTAATAAATATTTGGAGTATGAGTGGGTTTATGTACAGAATATATGAGTAATATAAAAGTATATGGGAGTATAATATAGAATTGTTGTATACAGAAAAAATAAGTACAGGAATTAGTTGTACTGTGTAAGGTACACCATGTGGCTAGTCCAGTGTTTGTAGTGTGGGCGGAGATTTAATGAGTAGAGTTCAGTGTATTGTAGTAAGCAGATGTTTGTATCTTCACATTGCAAACTTTTGGCTGTCATCATAGACAATAGAAATTGTCTTACAGTTTTACAAAACACTTGTGTTGTTGTTATTTTGCTATTTACTCCAGACTGCATGTCACTTATTTCAATGGGCATTTCCTATACTGTTCCAACTTTTACAATTTGGGATTGTAGTTGAAAGAAATCAGTGTTTCTTGGTTTGACTTTTATTTCATTGCAGAAATTCGGTCTCTGAAAGAGTTCGTTTTTTCTGGTCAACTTCATTTTATTTGTTAATAAACATCCACGGGCTTGCAAACATGCCTTTGTGTACTGTTGCAAGCACGTCTTTGAATGTATTATTATATTTTTAATACTCTGCTCTAATGTACACACAATTCAGAGACATCACTGAATCTTTAACGTCTGGTTACACTGCAAAAGATTTATGGGGTAACTGCACCTCCTATCTATATTTTGATTTGTTTTGTATTTTATTATGGCAAAAAAATGCTTTAAGATATTTTTGTAATATTCTTTGTCAAATAGAACATGGTTGTGCTATTCATAATTTTAAACTGTTGACATTTTGTTTGCCAAGTGTGCCTTACATGGGGCTCGTGGTTCTACTAATACTCCAGTTCGAACTGGATTCTACTCTAGTTCTGCTGTCCTTTTATGCTTTTTAATCCTTATACTGTATTGAGGAGAAAAAATCCCAGATTGCCCATATTATTGTACAGTAAAACAATGGAGGCTGATTTGAACCAACCAATAATTACAATCAGCTATTAATGTCGAAACCATACTATTTCGTTAAGAACAAGTTAAAAATGGCACCTCATGGCAAAGAATGAGGATCTGATAAAATATAAAGATGGCCTAGGCTATAAGAAAATGACCAACATCCTGAAAGTGAGGTGACACACGGTGGCCAAGATCATACAGCTGTTAAACAGGACAGGTTCCACTCAGGCCTCGCCATGGCCGAACCAAAGTTGAATGCACATGCTCAGCGTTTCATCCAGAGGTTGAAAATGGATGTAGAAGTGCTGCCAGCATTGCTGCAAAGGTTAAAGTGGTGGAGGGTCAGCCTGTCTGCTCAGACCATAAGCTACGCACTGTATAAAATTGGTCTGCATGGCTGTTGTTCCAGAAGGAATCCTCTTCAGAAGATGATGCACAAGAAGTCCCACAACTAGTTTTCTGAAGGCAAGCAGATTAAGGACATGGATTACTGGAACCATTTGAACCAAAGACTGAATACTTTTACATTATATTAATGTCATGTCTTCAGTAGCCCATGAAAATATATAGTGAATTAGTTACAAAATTGTGAGGGGTATATTTGCTTTTTTTTTGCTACTGTAGCATCACCTGAGCAAGTAGCATGAATCCATGACGTGAACATTACTGTCTTGGTTGTGAAAAGAACAGATCAAGTGTTTGCAATTTAAAAAAGATCAAATTTAAAACGATGTGAGAATTTTTCTTGCTGATCACTTTCTGTGATTTCACATTTGGATAGACAAAATTAGAAGTGACTAATTTGTTACACCACCATTGTGGCGCCAACAACCATGCCTTTAGCGAACTCATCTAGATTGGGTAGTTTCATCTGAATGTTAACATTTTAGGCCCATGTTGTGCTGCTGAAATCTGATTGATTGACACATTTTAAAAGCGAGCAGATGACGGGTGTTCATAAAGGTGGCTGGTGAATGTATAATTATGTCAGTAAGAAGGTGACCAAGGAATGTTATCACTTGTTTTTTTTATAAACATAGAATGGGACTCTGAAATGTTAAACAAGTCACTTTTAGCATGCATTTTATGACTCTCGCTCTCTTTGCAGCAACCTGGCTCAACACAGTCTCCACCCCCAGTGCTTCAGTCAGTACCCGGAGTCAATCAAAGTTTGGTTCCTCCTGCTGAGACTCCTCAAGCTGAAGCTTCCCTTCCTGAACAGGTTCGCAAACCTGGGCAGAATTTTAAATGTCTTTGGCAGGCATGTAAACGGTAAGTTTCAGTGCTCTTTTGGGATGGGTAATGTAACCAAATCTTTTTATATACTGCTCACAAAACTTGGGGAATATTTCAAATTGATTTATCCCTGTGTAAAATCCATTACGTCGTTACGTAAAGACGTCGGGATATCACGATATGGATGTTTTATATCGTCAAAAAAATTATACCGGTATTATTGGCAACGATACGATATGGCATACCCCTAATCTAAACTATTATGAGTATATTTAAATCTGATTATATAAGCAAATTAAATGACTGCTTGAAAATCTTTTACACTTTTAAGTGGATTGCTAAACTTTTGTAAGGCAGTTGTTCAGCTTAGATTTGTAGTTGCCACATGTGACATTTTCAGCATTTAAAGAAGCAGCTGTGTTTTTGCAGCTATGTCATAATTACATTCATTATGTCTTTTCGAATACCTCATTCTTTCCTTTGGGGGGGGATTTCTAAATTGTTAGCCCACTTTTGTTTGAGATTCTTACACTCTGCCAGTTTGTGTTCTTTGCAGTTTATAGGCTTTTCATGATCTTGGTTCAAATATTTAATTTTCGTGTTGTAGAAAATGTTACTTGTTGTTCTGTGTAGTTAGAACAATGTAATAAAAATCTTGTCTTGTGCATATGCTTTTATTTTCTTTTTACTTTCCCATGGAAATGATAGGAAATAGTCTTCCATGTACATGACATTGGATATATAGTCAAAGCACCTGATCTGCTAGTGGATGCATACCTCGTCACATACCAAGTACCTCAGGTTTAGTTGGCTGCTCTTTTTGCATTTAATAATATATAGAATGTTGTTGGGTAAGTTTTGGGTTTCAATAGTTCATAATAAATGAAAAAGGGGGGAAAATATAAAAAAAGTAATTTTGTTACTGTAAATGATGTCAATGTTAGATATTGACTGAGGATAGCTAGAGCACAGGATTGTGGCCTACAGGAATTAAGAGTAGAAATACATTAAATATCTGTGTTAATGTAACAATGATGATTAGACTGTGCACAACACTTTACGCTTTGCGGCCATTTTTGGTAATGGTTTGTTTCGCTCAATGTAATAACCTGTATCCTCAGTTTAATAATTTGTTTCCTCAAATTTTTTTAATCAAGCATAAATAAATTAAATGATTGTAATACAATAATGGTAACCCTTCATTCATTCATTTACCATTAATCGTGAGCAGGTTCACAAAAAAGCAGGATCAACCCTAGACAGGGCACCCATTTACCCATTAGGGCACTAATATCAATAAGCATGGTAAATGGCTGAAATATAAAAAGAAACTTTATACACACTGAGGCAAGCACAGTTTCGGCACATTTTCTCAATGAGACAGTGCCACTGAGGGTGTGTGGGTGGTTGGACATCTTATGTAACTGCACGTTATGTCCCAGAACAGATAATTTGACGGATTACTAATTTAAGGGAATTAATTACTCAATTGAGTGACTGGATTATACATTGAGGGAATTATTTAAGTTTCTTTAAAAAAAAAAAAATAAATAAATAAAAAAAAGCCAGTTTTGATACTTCGGGGACTCTGTACTATTCAGATTATGGGTAGCCTGGTTTGCTACTGGAAAATCCCTTACTGGTACATGTTTACCAGTAGAATACTCCCATCAACTATGTCAGTGTAATGAAGCAGCTTTTGATTGGTTCTCCTGCTAGTATGTAGTAAAAAGCTTCACCATTTGATCGTGTAATATATTGTCACATGTATTAAAGAATATTGCTGATCTCACTTCATTTGATTTAGTTTCCCTAATTGACCACTGTGGTAATATGTATTTGTTCTTCCTGTCTAATCCTTCAGGTGGTTTGAAACGCCTTCACAGGTGTTCTACCATGCAGCTACACAGCATGGCGGCAAAGAGGTTTACCCTGGCCTATGCCTTTGGGAAGGCTGTGAACCCTTTCCACGACAGAGACTTTCCTTTATCACGCATCTACAGGTAATACATGGAATGCGTTTGCATGCACTTAATCATCTGAGTAATGCAGAAAATGAGATTTTGTCTGTAATCTGATGGCATTTAGATGCCCTTGGATAATCAGATAATGGGAAAACTCTAGGATTGTGTGACTCTGGCAGTAATTGGATTTCTGCTTTGTAACCAGCCAATAATCTTGCTAAAGGATGTGATTTAAAATGAAGTATATGCTTGAGAAAATGAATTTCATTATTTAATTATTCAAGTTTGCCCAGAACTGTGTTTTTTTTGAGGATGATTTAATTCCAGGGTTGCCAGATCTCATGAAGCAAGCAATAGGTTTGTGCTTCAAGGGTACTTCACCATTTTCACTCATATGTAGTGTGAAAATGTTTAAGGCAATCAGTATATTTATTAGAAAAGTCATATTAAAACAAATATCATGTTTTTATATAGCACTTATTTATAATAGAGTATTGTCTTAAAGCAAGCAACTTTACAAATGTTTAGGTCCTGAGCCCTAAGTGAACAAGCATGGGGTGACAGTGGCAAGGAAAAACTAACCCTAAATGTTAAGCAAAAAACCTTTAAAGGGAGAACACTTAGTGTCCGATTCAGTAATTGGTAGGATCTTGTCTGAGCCTTTCTTTAATCTCTTATCTTGCAAAGCTTCTGTGCCATTCTTGGTAAATCATAAAGCATTGTGTAGTATTTTTCTCCGGGCTACATGTGGAAGTGCCTTTATGGTACAACATCTTCAGTTTCTGCATCTTTAAACACATACATGTACATTCAGTAGACACGTCATTAATTTAAAAAAGATCAGCTAGTGGTCGCATTCAGAAGTTTTTCATATAACACATTCGATTTTTCTTGTGAAACTGAAGAGGGGAGAGGGCATTCCAAACACAAGTTCACAAACAAATCTTATGGCACCTGCACAAAGAAAGACACTTTGTGAACCATTAAGTTTTCCTCAATGTCTGCATAAAAATTTTTACACGAAAGAACCCAATTGCACAAATTAAATGAAATATTATACTTGGTCACTTGTATATCAGTGAAAATATTCCATTTTTACATATCTGTCATTGTAAAAGTATGTGAATCTATGCTTTCAGTGTCTGGTATTGGGTTCTTTTTATTTTCTGATGATGTTTAAGTTCGTATTTTTGCAGAAATATATAATATCAAAGTTCACAAGCTTTCAAACCACCATTTTTCGGTTTTATTGATTCCCCCACCCCTCACGTGATGCTGGTGACCACTCATTCTCCCTGTCAGCTGTGCCCTCAAGCACATTGTCCTCACTGTCTGAAATAATAACCCTGTTTTGTACAGGCTCCTTTTGGTCATATAATGCTCTTGTGTCATTTTTCCTGATTGTTTGTGAAGATGGGAAAGCAAAATCATTGACAACAATCATCACATCTGTTCCCTAAAAAGCTACATTATCTAACTGCATAATGTTGCCTTGAGGTAACAAATGTTTTAGTGCATAAATAAAAATCAAAATATATATTTACACAATTGACTAGATTTATTTCAGACCTGTGAACATGCATGATTATTTAAATAAATGATCTATAAATGCGTTTGTATTTAGCCATGTAAAAACCTTCTTTAGCTGTTGCTGACACTGTCCATGCAGCTTTGCCTCCTAAAAACACTGGTCCAAATTCAGATAAAACAAATCACCCAATTTGGTTCTTCATTTAGCTTGTACCAGACGTGTGACATTGCAACAAGTTGTTTTATTTTTATTTTAAAGGTCAAATGTGAGGGCAAAAAGTGGTTTGTCTGAGGACAACGTTATGCTGTAGAGAGTTAAATGTTTTACAGCTTTTAGAAATAAATAGCACAGATCCAGGTTTGAGATAATGTGTGTTAATGTTTTCTCACTTAAAGCTACTATTTCTGACAATTGAAACCCGTTCTGATGATGAAATAACTGTACTGCTCCCAAATATTAGGGGATATTGTGAAATGAAATCCTGTAATGAAATATCCCCCCTAATTTTAGTGAGCAGTTTATAATGCCACTTAAAAATTGCTGTAACACTTTTCTATTTGATTCTGCAGGACAAACACTGCTCAAAGGAAGCTCTACTAGCTGGAATCGTGCAGGAGGAGCAAACACAAGGCAACAATTCCAACACTTCCAAGTGTGTGCTCCTTCCGTTTGTGTTCATATTGTTGATTATGCATTGCTAAATGGAAATACATCATTTTAAATTTAGTAAAAAAAATTGACAAACGTTCCATGTTCCCTTTTATATTATACAGTTTTGTGTGTATGAAATGTTTAAGCATGTAAAACCGTGCCAGTTAAGATAAATAACCGTGTGCGCGCGCGCGCGCGCGTGTGTACACAATACATCGATAGATAGATACATAGATAGATGAAAGTCATTACCAGCATATTGCACATTTTCATAATTTTAATATTTCTGTGATCATTTTAGCATAGACTGACGGGTTGGAAATGGCATTTCTGTGCTTTGGGTTTTGCTACACATACTGTTGCATGTGATCTGCAATAATGAATTATATTCAGAGCCACTTTTTCCATTAAGAATTGAATAATTTCTACAATTGATTATTTGAAAATCTGTTCTGCAAAGGTAGGGTATTGACTTTGCATATGTGCTGATGACTTGTTGCTCTTGTTTAGGTCTCCACCACCGGCAGTCAGTAGTCCAGCCCCTTCCAGGCCTCAGAAAGCTATCGTGAATCACCCGAGTGCAGCTCTCATGGCTCTGCGCCGGGGCTCTCGCAATCTGGTGTTCAGGGACTTCACAGTGAGTAACAACACTCTCTTTACACATCTTTAGTGCTGACAAAGCATGGCTGTATACACATGCATCAGGGTTGCACTTTTGATAATTCATCACACGTAATTATCTGCCCAATAAACAATATCATGATCCAGATTCAGTTTAGTCTGGTTTGTAGCTGGGATAGCTTATTCTATATTATAGAATCCAATCCAATATAGTCCAAAGGAATGCAGGTTATGCATGATTGCGCTAAATTGGCATTGACTGGAGTGTATGTGTAGTTTTAAGAACCTTGTGTATATAAATGTATAAATGTGTGTCACTGAAATTGCCTCTAATGCCGATGGCGACTTTAAACAAGCCACATTAAGAAACAGTCATGTAAACAGTCATGGTGCACTGGAGCCATGCTGCCTTTAGTGCATTTCTGCTCTACTGTTTGAGTGGAAGGAGTATTCCTGTGAAGCTGATCAGAGTTCAGTTCTTCCAGTGATCTGTGTACATTATGTATTTAACAAATGCCTACCTGACTACCTTCCTGTTCTCCTTTGTAATATGTTCATTAATCCTCATGCATATACAACTTTAAGTTTAGTAGTTCTTGATTGCGTTTTGTTTTAAAGTTGTTGTTGAAAAGTAACTTGTGCTTTACACACACACACGCACTGCTCACAAAAAAATAAAACGGGGATTTTTGAATCTATTTTTGAAAACTTATGAAGTGCACATGTTGCTGCATGACGATGCATCAAATGACACATGCACACATTTGTGGGAACAGTTTTTAAAGTATGGCTCTATCGTCTTTTCCTCAGGATGATAAGGAGGGACCACTGACCAAACACATTAGACTAACTGCTGCCTTAACGTTAAAGAACATCGCCAAGTATTCGGACTGTGGACGAAAGTAAGTGGAACACTTGTAAAGCTCAAACACATTTTAATACCCAAAATGGGGGGGGATATTTCCTAAAGGTTTATTTCATTTTGTAATATCCTCGAATTCTTGAGGGCAGTACATTGTGTGCCTATATGCATCCCCAAGATCCATTCTGAGATACAGCACTTAGTCTGCTCTGAATTCATCTCACGTTTTAAATACACGTGTTAGGTTAACTGGTTGCTCTAAATTGGCGTGCACACACAACTGTGGAATGAGAACCTTTTGTATGAAAGGTATTGGGTATTTTCTCTTGTATTCACAAGCAGATATTTCAGAAGAAAATGAAAATACATAGCTCATATTTATTAGCTTTACTTGTCTTTAAATAGAAATTACTTCTCAAATAGAAACAACAGTGCATGAACTGTGGACCAGTTGCACAGTAATTACACTCTGGGAGTCAAACATTTTAATCAGACTTTCTATATCAGCCACTGCACTGTCTCATTACAACTGCAGGACTGAAGGGATATTTCAAAATAAAGTGTCTCCAATAAAATATCCCCTCATGTTCGTGAGCAGTGATTACATGCGTTTCAACATTTCATATCCTTTTGTGACCACTGGCTGATGCGACTGATGATGCCTGTCCTTAACCTTCCTTTGTTCGCTTTGATTAAAATAAAGACTGATTTGTGGGAGAAAATGGCACCACAACCTAAACAGAAAACATTTTACCCTGAAGTGGTAACACATTTGTAGTGTCAGTGTGCACAGTTTGTGTGCTGTCAGATATGGCGTTTTATTTTTATTTTTTTTAAAAAGTGGTTGTTTGCCTGGTGGGAAATAACAGGTCTGCCAGTGCATAAAAAGAAAAATTTAAGCTATTCCGCTTTATACTCGTAGCATTATTAATATAATTTAATCATAAACGTATAATTATCGTATAGATGCTGCGTCTTTCAGTTGTTTTAAGTGAGAGCAGGGTAAATGGAAATTATTTTTGAGAATTTCTGAATCGGGGAATCTAAAAAGTGGATTACAATGGTTGATCGATAAACATTGCCATCATGCTGATATTTTTAAGCACAGCTGTTTTCACATCTAAGCGATACCACACTGCTGACCTGTTACTTTTTTTATTGCTTGTTTTGCGGATCCGCCGACGATAATATTTGAAGATTACAAAATATAGATATAGATAGATAGATAGGTGGGTGTGGGTGGGTGGTTCTCGGATCCACTGCAGCACCAATGGTTGAAATAAAAACAAATCTATATATATTTTCCACCCTCCGGTGGAGAGACAACGGTTTTGTTCTGTTCATGAAATCTTTTCCCAGATTCACTTTAATTTAATTGTAGGTTAAATAAATTATATTTTTAAATAAAAATGTCTTTTTATTTCTTCCTTCTTCCTTGTATTGATTCCACATAGTCCTCGAGAAATTGAAAAGTGCTGAAAAATAAAGATTCCCCCCCTACCCCCTCAGTAGATTCTTAAGTAGGGACATCCGAGAAACAAGCAATTAAAAAAGTCTGACCTTGCGCAAAAGAATAAAGCAAAAAAAAGTATACAACTCGATCTACCCTGACAAATAACAATAAAGTTTTATTGTTTACTTCTTTTTGTTTTAATTATTGCACTTTGTATAACAGACTAATGTTTCTTGGTAGTGTATAAACTGTGTATACCTTTGTGGCATCTTCTCTTAAAGGAGGGTAGGGAAAAGTTTTTGGTACTGTGGCAAAACGAAGGTCCACCAACGAATGAGCTGTTGCTATGCAAGTTATTATGGTCTGTATTATTTCAGTATGAAATTCAGGGCTTTTTTTTCTTCTTTGAAACCATTTCTTTTTGTTTATAAGCAGTCTAACTTGAGGTCTTGTGTTTTCACGAATAACATAATGACTATGATGATCTACGGCACTCTCCTTCTGTTTGTGCTAAATCACAGCCGTGATGTTATTTGTGATAGAACACTCCCTCTTGTGGTCTATTGCTGAAAAACACACTTTTGGGGAGTGATGTTTGTGTGCATGTGCGTAAATGTGTCTAACGGTGTGCGTCTCGTTTGTAGGCTGGTGAAGCGACACGAGAATCACCTATCGGTGCTGGCGCTAAGCAGTATGGAGGTCTCCACCACGCTCGCAAAATGCCTTTATGAACTCTCTCATACACTGCAGGCTTGAGCCCAGCTGAACCCAAAAACATTAAAGCCCACACCTACGGTCCTATGCTGGCGTACAGCGTTGTCAGCAGTGGCGACGTCTGTCTCCTTCCCCCCTCATCGTTTCTCCTTCTCCCTCCATTCCATTCTCTGTGCGTTGGGATTTGTGCATCATCACTTCACATATAAACTGCCACGGGTCTTCCACCAGCCACACAGAAACCAGCGCACACGTAACACTTTTCCTAACAAGCCACCTCCTCCTCCTCTTCCTCCTCCTCATCCAGCCTGAACAAAGCTGCCTCACCACTCCCAACCAAACAAGCACATTTTCTCGGTCCTGAACACATTTTTGTCGGTTGTAAGGGACAGGGCTTGGGTGGGAGGAGGTGGGTGGAGTCGGTAAATGCAGGGGTGGAGCAGGGGCAGCAGAGGTGTGGCTAGATAGTTTTGGTTGGTTTGTTTTTGTTTTTTTTTCTCCCCCCTTTAGAACTTGATAGCTTTGGTTTTCTTACTTGAGCCGATTATATTTTCACTTATTTATTATTAAAATAAATACCAATATTAAATGAGAAAAAAATCTTGTAAATATTTGTGAATAAATATAAAGCTAAGGGAAAAAAAAACCCCATCCTTCATGCCGCTGCAGCCACTGGAGAGCTCGCTCTGTGGAGCGTCCGAAGCATTACCGGAATAGGTTCAGACTTTTCTTTTGATCCCTGGTTACTTGTATGAGATGTGATTCTATACTCAGCAGTGGATGAATGTACTTAAGAACTTGTAAATATTCTACAAAAGGTACTGATGCTGTAAAGTTTAGGGTGGGGGATGGGGAAAAGGTGTTTTTTTTGTTTTTTTTTGTGGAACTGTGATTTCTTTCCCCCCCCCATTTTTTGTACTATTATAACTTGTAGAACTCATTTTGCTGGCTAAAAGAGTATGGAATAATATATCTCATGTTATTTTGTAGAAGAGCAAAAAACTCATTGAAGGTTATCTCGTCCCCACCACACGTGTATCCACTATAAGCGTCACTGTACGGGGCACCCTGCTCGTACGGACTTGTTTTTGTATTTGTAAATTGGTTTAAATACATGCTGTTTTATACAGGTTTTCTCCTGTGTTTTGCTTTCTGTGCATATTATTTCCCCCCCCCCCCCCCCCCCCCCTTACCTTTTTCTATCTTAATATAGTGTGGAATTTTATCGTACTATTTTTTCATTCTTAATACCATGCCACATTCCGGCACCCCGCTTTCCCAGGCTGTCCTCCCTTAAGTGTGTTGTGTAACATTTATAACTGCCTGTTGTGTTAGCATCCGAGCGGGGCGTCTCCCCTCTTCACCTTCTCTGCAGTGTCTGTAGGGTGTGTGATTATATCGACATATACCTGACAGTCTGTTCTTAGGTTGGTTTCATTTCCTTGGGTGACTGTTTATAGTTTTTAAATAAAAGACTGAACATTTTTGCCATTGTTTGAAATGAGGATTTCTTTTTTGTAATGTTTGTGTGCCATTTATCTTTAAAAAGGCAAAAGGTGCTCCCCCCGCCCCCCCACCATTGCTCAACTTATTTTGTATTACGTTGTCTTCTTTGTTCTGTTTATGTTGGAAAAATAATAAAAACTAAAGCTTCACCTAAGGCATGTGCCAATAATCTATAGAAGCTATTTCAGGACATTTGGACCAGCGAACGTATTTAAACGGACTGGTCTGAGTAATGATGTTTTTTAATGTTCCATGTCAAATGAATGTCTGTATGAATTCCTAGAGCCAGGGGTTTCCAGCTCTACCTTACACAGATCATCACTCTCCCTCCTTGGCTTGTCTTCTGTTCCACAGTGCTTCCTGGTGCCAGCATTTGTTAAGGTAAATGGCATGTACACACCCCACTCATCACCTGATGGAAAACGGGATAATGGGACTTACTGAACCAGACAACTTTCTTACAATGTCAAGTGTAGATGTACATTTCTATGACTTGTACCTCAGCTATGTGTGGATTCTGCATGTCCTCTCCATGTCTGTGTGGATTTACTCTGGATACTCTGGTTTCCTCCCACAGTCTAAAGACCTGGTTAGATTGATTACTCTAAATTGGCATTGGCTTTTGTGTGTCTATATATACACATACATGGTGTTCCCTCGTTATGTTCCAGAACCACCCATGCTAAATGAAAATTGGCGACGTAGGGATGCTATATTTATTTAAGTATTTGTACTCTATTTTAGAACTTGCAGATCGTTTGGGTGGCATCGTAGGGCTTGAATGAATTCAATCTATAATGAAACTTTATCAAACAGCGAACACAACACCTCAGATAAAAACTTGTCATGTCGGCAAGTAGTGACTCAGACGGGCGTTACTTTTTGTTTTTGGTGAGTATTCATTCGAAGGGTAAATATGCTATTTACTGTAGATCGTAATATTTTATGATTTATAACATTCCTTTATTGTTAGAGTTAATATTTTTACTACTTTTTTTTTTAATACATTTTGTTTAAATGTAGAAGTTCCACAAGAAAGCGAAAATCCACGTTAGATTTTTTTTCCCATTAATATTTTTTGAAAAACCTTATCTTACAAAATCTTAATTGAGAAGAAACATGAGGGTTATCACAAACCCTACTGTACTACACCCATGTAGAGTGAACACCTAAAGGCCATACTTGGTATTACTGGTTGACCATATTAAAACCTGTAGCTTACTTCTCATATACACACACTGGGGAAAATAAGTATTTGATGCACTGCCAATTTAGCAAGTTTTCCCATCCATAAAGAATTAAGAGGTCTGTTATATTTACACTGAGACAAATACAGAAAACCGCATTGCAATAATTCTTACTCAGACAGACCTGTTACTTTTTTTTTAAGAAGCCTCATAGATGATGGAAAAAAGTCATGTGGTCAGATGAGACCAAACTAGAGCTTTTTGGTATGAATTCCACACGCCATATTTGGAGGACAGTCACGACAGGACGAGAATACTGTCCCAACAATAAAGCATGGAGGTGGAAACATACGTTTGGGGTGCTTTTTTTGCAAAGGGGACAGGATGAGTGCACCGTTGGAGAATGGATGGTGTCATATATGACAAGAGTTTTGCCAAAAAACGCCTTCTTAAAAATATTGCTTTGGGAGATATATATAGACACACACACACTAATTTACCAGTCCTTTTGCTGTGTCCCGCTGGATTTTTTTTTTTGGAGAAATATTATTGCCACTCTGTCTCTGGTCTTGGTTCAGACATGCTGCAGCTTTACCAACATTTCTTATTAAAAAAGCAGTGGCTGTACAATCATATGAGACTTGATACTTTACTTAGGATTGTGGATTAGCAATAGGCTATTTTAATCCTATAGCTAAAAACACAAGGGATCTTTTTGTACTGCTCACAGTGTGTCAGGGGTGTCGCCCCACTAAAATCAGTGGTAAAAAATCAATTTGATCCTAGATTGCATAACACAATCTTACAACATTACAAAAATTCATGATGAAGCACCAAAACCAAGGCATCAGTTAATTTCAAGATAAACAAAACGAAAGCATAACCACTTCAGTTTTAAATCACATAATCTATTTAATGTTTAACAGCTTGATCTTTATGCACAGTTGTACCCCTAAGACCGGTTGACAAGTGAAAGTGTAAAACTGTGCCCCGTTACTCTGTACTGCAGAAAGCTAACAGATAATGCCACTCATCCATCATCAGGAGATAGTGAGTGTAAATAAAGCACTTACAAACATTAGGGGATATTTCATTACTTCCTTATTTCATTTAAAAATATCACCTAATTTTTATAAGCAGTATACTTATCAGTGATCAGGAGGAGAGCTGCACACAGGTTTCTGCTTTCCTAGCTTCAAAATCATTAAAAATCAACACACTGACACTTTTAACGCTTTACCAGCCAAAGGAAACAAAAACCTTTTAAATACATTAGCCAGGTGGCATGAAGGACCATCCCAGACACCTCCAGAGTCCTGAGAAGTGGCCGCCGCTTCTGAACATGATTAACACAAGGCTTGTTTTTTGGGCACATTATTGTTTTAAGTGGCATTTGTGAATGTAACTCTGGTAAACTTTGATCAAGGACTACAATATAAAGAAAATTGGTAAGGTGCCAAATATTTAGCTTTTGTAGGTTTTTTTGGCTTTTCTTTTTTAATAAAAATGTTTGAAATGTACACATTTCCGCCATGCAGTGTATTTATATGGCCAGACTTTTTTATTGCCTGTTTCGTGGATCCGCCGATGATCATATTTGAAGTATTCCAAAAAAAAAAGTAGTTTTTTTTATATTTCTCGGATCCACCGCAGCACCAATGGTTGACATAAAAAAATCAAATTAGAAAAATATTTTTTAGCTTTTTCCACCCAATCCCCCCATCCCCTGAGTTTGAGAGACAACGCGTTTGTTCTGTTCATTTAATTTTTCTCCAGATTCATTTAAATTTAATTGTAGATCAAATACATTTTATTTTTAAATAAAAAAATATTTTAATTTCTTCCTCCTTCCTTGTATTCATTTCACATAGTCCTCGAGAAATTGAAAAGTGCTGAATTTTTTTCCCCCTCCCTCCTCAGTAGATTCTTAAGTAGGGGCATCCGAGGAACAAGCAATTAAAAAAGTCTGGCCTAATGTACAATCACACATTTCTGTCACATAGCAGAAATCGATTATGAGGAACTGATTATTGTTATTTTATTGTGATTATTATCCAGTTATTTTAAGGCCACCTGTGTTGACTGAGCTAACACTAACATACACAGAATCAACATTTAAACAGAGTTTTCTAAAATGATTAATAACCAGGCTGGTAAACCTACTGAGAACAGAGCTTGTTTATTTAATTGCTCTGGGAGGGAAATAAATACATGTGTTGTGCAGCACAGATAGCAGTATGAAGAATTCACTTGCATCTAGAATAGCTCTCGTCATAGTTGAACTGAAAAAGCTGTGTACAGGCTTCCAGCACCTAAAGTTCATTATTCACATACTGACACGTCCGGCTCATTAATCTCCCGCTGCGCTGACAGCAAAACGGAGTCAGTGCACGTTCATGATTAGGATTTGTAAAATAAGGTAGACAAATCTGAATGTTGTTACTTCATTAAGGATCCAGAAGTACCGCTCTGTTCACTTGATTAAGCAAAGTGATCAAACGTGGGTATGATCCCGGCCCCTCGTCTACAAAGCTGCTCGTGTACAGCAGTTCCACCTCCCCAAGATCAACAGATAAAGCAATTAAAGGGCAATTTGCACTATATGAAATCCAAATTAAACAAAATATGCAATCTATAGAAAAATCTTCATTACTGTCTGCAAATAGGAAAAGAAGCTCCAGTCGTTACAGCCTGTGCAGCACAGGTCCTTTTGGAGAAATTGCACTTGTGCGGGCGACAGAGTGGAGTCTCTCAGTTCTTGTCCGTTTTGTTCTTGCGAACATGCTTGTATTTGTCAACGTACGCCTTGACGAGGTTGGCCACTTTGCTGGCGTTGACCTCGCCGCTCTTGCTGTGGCACACCTGAAAAAGCAAAGTGTGAACATCAGATCTTAAACGCAGCCATGTATTCCAGGTTAGTGATCCCTCTACTTCATCCAACAAAAGAAAACTATCACAGGATCACAGCTGACCAGATATTTAGCTGGTGATTTGTTGGCACCACTCGAGTGTGTTTACAACACCAATTTCTCAGGCTGGATTTAAGGCCAGGAAATCACAATAGGAAATCCAATAAAGAGACGTTGATTTACATTTACATACAAATGCAATTATGGGTTAAGGGCCTTGCTTAAGGACCCAACTGTGGCAGCTTGGCAGAGGTGGGATGTGAACCCTGGAACATCAAGTCCAGTACCTTAACCGCTAGGCTAGCACAGTCCCAGTGATTTCAGTAGTCAGATTTCTCAGTCTGCGCATGCAAGCAAATGTAACCCAACAGAATACACATTGTTCACAAAAGAACCTAGCATAATTAAACATGGTTGCCAGGTCTGCTTATTGTTATTATTAGGGGTCCGTAGCACTTCGTGCTAAAGGAACCTTATTGTAATTGTTCGGGTTTTTTTAATTATTATTATTATTATTGTCATATAAACCTATCTAACTGTTTAATCTGTTTAATCAGCACAATGGTTACACTAATGGCAGAATCTTATAGTCTGTCTATCCGTTCTATTTTCCAGTTGTTTTTTTGCCTATGTAAGATTAG
This sequence comes from Parotocinclus spilosoma, assembly GCA_033117975.1. Taxonomy (NCBI): domain Eukaryota; kingdom Metazoa; phylum Chordata; class Actinopteri; order Siluriformes; family Loricariidae; genus Parotocinclus; species Parotocinclus spilosoma. The sequence continues at coordinate 7,225,762 of JAVSBV010000029.1, read as the reverse complement.
TAGTCATTTCTTGGTCTGTTTTCAATTTTTCTGTGTTCTGATTATTTAAGTGCATACAATCTTGTTAAATCAGACTACTAACTGGTATGGTAGTGACATGATCTAGTGGAGATCTTTCCTAGAGCAGTATAGTCTGATGCAGCTCCAGACTAATACCCATTTTGGAACCTTTGGCAGTCCTCAATCTTGCATAGTTATTCAATTATCCATGACAACTGTCTGTAACGCATTATATTTTTTAGTATACATTACTCAAACAAGATGCTATTTGCTTGATATTTCCATGTCTGATTACACAACTTTTCAATAACTAAAAACAAATCAGCACACTAGCACAACACTTCATACTACATGTCCCCATCGTGCCTGTGCTGACAATGGTGCACAATCCAATCACATCTGCTTTAATAGCAGGCCTGTGTAGGTCCATTATAGCCCAAGTGGCTGACAGCAACATATTGAGTACAGTCAGTAATGACATATCTACAAATCTTGTGTGTATTGTGTTTCATAAGATGTTCAACAAGAAAATATAAAATAGGTGAAGTTAATAAACTGGAAACGGTGTTGGTTTACAGCTTGTGTATTAAACATCCCTCAACCCATATCAAGACATGCAAAATTATCAAGACATTGCCTGCTGTTTATATAATTATACACAACCTAGCACATGTATCATTTAACTAAAGAGTTAAAACAAAATTCTGAATTCAATTTAAATACCCTTATGGTGGCAAGTTCATCCTGGACTGGATTACGCAGCAGAACTACAGGGCACGCCACTTAAATTCACTACTGAAACCACATTTTAGAAAAGTCCCAGCTTTCAAAAATGTCTGAGCTTCAAATGCGTCATTAAAGTCAGTAAGTTAATGACAGCTCATAGCTACATTTACATTTCCAGCATTTAGCAGACGCCCTTATCCAGAGCGACTTACAACTGATACGGTCTTACAATCCAAGCAATTGTTGGTTAAGGGTCTTGCTCAAGGGCCCAACCATGGCAGCTTGGCAGAGGTGGGATTTGAACCCTGGACCTTCTGGCTACATGTTTTGGCTAGCCACTTGTTACTTTATAAGAGCAACGACATGAGCTCAGAAAATAATGCCATAAATAAAAAGTTCTCTAGTGTTTTTTTTTTTTTTTAATTTCTCATCCATGGCAGAGTAACATTCCCTATATTGTTAACTCAGTTCTACCAAGTGTTTAACAGGCTTATTAGTTATGCACATTGCACCCAAATGACTCAGAGAGGAACAGCTGTACCCTGTAAATTCTGTGTGCACCCCAGTATGGCAAGCAGTGTAGCATGTATGCATGCTTACTTTTTCGACAGCTTTGCGTACGATCTCTTTGTACTCCTCCTTGGTGATATCTTTCTTTTGATAGTATGGCTTGATGGCTGCTTTCACCTCAGCAATGGCTTTTTCCTGAATATGTAATTTCTATGGGGGAAAAAAAAAATGTCGGTTTTTATAGACTTGCTGAACATTAGCACAACAGAACTCAATGCTACCCAGTTAATCTGGACATACCTTCTCCTTCTTCGAGCTGTCTGCATGGGCTTTGCTGTGAGAGGAGGGCTGTGTGGTGGAGGAAGGCTGAGCTACACTAGGTGTGTTGGTAGGAAAAGACTGCGATGGTGCGGCTTTACTTGGTGATGCTCTCACCTGACCTTTTCCTGGCACAGGGATACTTGCAATCATCTGGTTAGAGAAATCAAAATCTTACAGGGTGACCAAGTTATTCCCAAACACAATTAACGGTGTTAAGGCAGTAGAACCTCAGTAATCGTTGTTTATTCGTTGAGTGCTGAAAAGTCCTAACAATTATCACACTGTTTAAGGCCTTATGATGGTTTTATCAGACAACTTCATTTATGCATATAAGTTAAGTGTATCATAAACCAATTCAAAAGAAATGAATATATATATATATATATAAAAATTTACACACATACAGGGGTTAGACAATGAAACTGAAACACCTGGTTTTAGATAAAGGTTTGGCTATAGCAGCCCGGCCGTGTTTATT
>JAVSBV010000029.1:7207658-7217754 GCA_033117975.1 Parotocinclus spilosoma | reverse complement strand
TGGAGTACCCGAAAAAAAAAACCACGCAGACACGGGGAGGACATGCAGACTCCACACAGAAAGGACCCAGGCCGCTCCACTCTGGGATTAAACCCAGGACCTTCTTGCTGTGAGGCAGCGGTGCTACCCACCGAGCTACCGTGCTGCCATCCAACTTAGTCTAATTAGTTAACTCAATGCATGCCTTTGGACTGCGGAAGGAAACCAGAGTACACAGAATAAACCCACACGGACACGAGAAGAAAATGCAAACACCACACAGGCTGCGTCCGAGTTCAGGTTTGAACTGAAAACACTGGAGCAGAGTCGCCATCGGTGCACCTCAGCTAAAAAAAAAAAATATTAGACCAGTTTTCAACTGTCCAGTTTTGGTAAGCCTGAAACAGCTTTCTGTTTTGACTAAGGCCTACTTCTGGCCATTATCGGAGTTACCAGAGTTAATCTTTAATTTAGCTTGAACCAGTCTGGCAATTCTGCCTGATGACTCTCATTAGCAAGGCATAGCTTTCTGTTGAACTGACCTTATTCATTCTAAACCAACATGGTGTCGCAATGTGCCGTTTGGTGGACAAACTACACAACAGCACTGTTACGAATAAATACGAATGTAAAAGTGTGACTTAAGCTGAAAAGTAAGTCCACTGGGCTGTATAAGTGTGCCTTTCTAAAACAAAAACTCAAATCGTGATAACGTAATAAGTGTGTTCAGGGAAAGAACGTTTAAATGCAAATGTGAAAACAGGCCAGCAAGAAAGTGGGGGGGGACAATCATGCTCAGGCATGGTACAAGACAACAGGGCACAGTCAGAATACGCCCTTAAATACCTTGCGCTGCAAGAGCAACAATTTGCCAGTCTGAACATAAGACACACAAGACTGTGCTCTTACGATGGTAAAGAGAGGCAGCATAAAATCTTAGATGTCAGGCTGATAATTGTCACAGCTTCACTTATTTTGGGCAGAACTTACCAACAGTGCCAACAAATACACTTGGTGACCACATATTCTGGTCGTTTGTCGAGAAAATAACTTTCCCCACAGTTTTACAGTTTTTATTTTTGTAGAGAGTTTCTTTAGATGACTGAGAATATAAAATAAAGAAGCCCAAACCCACTTAATTTGTTCTTTACTAAAACGAGATATTGCTATTGTAGTTTTGGAGGAGCTTCGGTCAGACTACCAAATGCCACCATAACCCTTCACCTGCAGCACTAAATGAACTAGGCCCGAATTCAGGACGCGCTCAGATTATCCACACACAACTGACAGCTCGTTTTTCTGGATATTTAATATCTCATACACATTATAAACATATCAAACTGTAAATGGCCCGTCTTAGTTAGGCCACAACTAAAGGCTCCGACACAAATTCTACTTTGCGCTTGTTAAAGAGGTCGGAGCATTTTACAGGTTTCGTCGAGAGTTAGCATGCTAGCTACTAGCTTAGCTAAACCGCGATTCATCGCTGCCAAGTGTTATGTTGAGTAAGTCGCTGAAGCTATGCTATAAACTTGTTTTGCTATGTCCGTGCGAGGAACCAGGTGGTTAAATATACCGATTAAAACGTTTCCCCTCGCCCCAAAAAATGTCTTCTTTAAATGCTAATCTAAAAAGACACAACTCTGGGCTAAAGTTCCGTTGATTGGTGGTTAGCCCAAGAGATATTATATCGTCATGTTATTAGCAGAGTGTTAGCATAGGAGCTATATCTGTGTCAACAATAAGACGGGCTTACCTTAGCCGAAAGGCTGTTAGGTCAACTAGCCTGCGTATCAGCACGAGCTCTTCTGTGTTACAGAAGCATGCAGTCTACAGCACAACACAAACAAAAGCTTAACGCAACAGAAGCGACAATCGACAACCACTAGCTATGGGTTTAAAAATGTCCCTGCCACATGGGGTTCTGCTACCTGTAGCACTTGCTCTGACCGCACGGTGGCGCTGCACCATGCTGGAATGCCTGCTGGGAGAACGGATGCGTCATCGGACTCAAATGCACAGTAACATAACATGTGTTTCTCGACCGAGTTTGATTAATTGTTTTATATTCAAGGGAATATTCAGCAGTACAAAGATTGTTGTATTTAGAACACTTCTAATCTTGATAGAGAGGGGTGTGTATGAGCTATTAGGCAAACTAACATGATGGAAATATATTGTCGTAAGAAACCTTTAAAATTTAAAACGTTTGACAAACATGGATTTGGATTATTTTGACTAATGCTGGTATTAACGTCGCTTTATAATTTAATGTGCACTGTGTGGAAGTTTGTTTATGTTGTGGAAATGTTTTTTGTCCCCATTATTTTTAGTTTTACATTTACAAATGCAGCAGCATACAGTATAATGCAGCAGTAATAGATATTATTATTAGTCTATGAATAAAATAAGATGTTATAGCGGCCTGGGTCCTTTCTGTGTGGAGTCTGTATGTCCTCCCCGTGTTTGCGTGGGTTTACTTTGGGTACTCCAGTTTCCTCACACAGTCCAAAGACGTGTGTTTGATTAAAAGTTTACCCTAAATTGGTAGTCACTTGAGTGTACATAGATGACTTGTCTTGAGATAATCTTGTGTTTAGATATAACCCTGGGCGTGTTGCTGAAATGGCCACTGATGCCCAACGTAACTTACCAATGTAAGTGTATTAATAATGCAATAACACAACTATAAAGTTGAGGAAGTGTGGTAATTTTAGCCTGCAACAGAGTAAATAAAAGTTGTAATGGGGTGATTTAGAGCTAGTAATTAATAAAAAATCTACAAAATAATGATATCAAATAGGTCATGTCAACAGGTGATTGTAATCATGGTTTGGTACAAAAGCAGCATCCTGGAATGTTTAATAAGCAAAGATGCTCGGAGGATTTCCAGTTTGTCAGCAAATGCTTAAGAAACGTATTGAAATGTTTAAAATCAATGAACTTCAAAGGAATGTTGGAAGGGGTTTGAATATTTATCCCTCTGTTGTGCTTAATATAATGAAACATTTCTAGGAATTAAAGTGCGTAAAGATATTTAACCCCTCAGATGGCACTGCATCAAGAACGGTCATTCAACAATATCTGATAAGCACATGGGCAAGGCCTATGTTAAGCACTACAAACCAGAGTTACATTCACAAATGCCGCTTAAAACTTTACATTTACAGTATTTAGCAGACGCCCTTATCCAGAGCGACTTACAAAAGTGTTTTAAGACATCAGTAACATAATCCATTCTTAATAATCAGGAATCTAAACAAGAATACACTTCTGAAACTGTAATGTTTGTGTTTTTAAATTTAAGAGAAAGAAACACAAGAGTGGAGGTTTAGTTGAGGTAAGTGCGGAATAAGTGGGTCTTCAAACAGCGTTTGAAGATAGCCAGAGACTCAGCTGTTCGAACATTGAGGGGAAGTTCATTTCACCACTTAGAAGCCAAAACAGAAAAGAGTCTAGACGAATGCCTTCCTTGTCCCATCAGAGAGTTCTTTTTGCTGTCCAAAAGAAGTCTCGTGTTACCCTTGTGAAGACTCAGATGTGGTCAGATGAATCAGTGTTTTAGATCTCTTTGCAATAAATGGAGTGCTTTGTGCTCTGGACCACAGACGAAATGGACCATTCAGGTTGTTATCAGCAACAAGTCCAACACCAAGGTGTTTCATGGCATTGGGGCAGTGTCAGTGCCCTTGGAAAAAGTCAGTTACAGTCAAGTCATATTTAATTGTATAGCGCTTTTTAAAATGGTGCATTGTCTCAACTTTACAACATTATGTTGTCTGAAAAGACCAATCCGAAATTGGGCAAGCCTACAGTGCCAGTGGAAAAGAAAAACTCCCTAAAAGTTGTAAGGAAGAAACCTTGGGAGGCCCAAGACTCAAAAAAGGACCCCATCCTCCTTGGATGGCCTAAACGTAGATCAGCACCTTGTTTTTTACCTGATGTTATATGTTTATGTATTTAGGTAGCTAGACATGGTCAATATGATCTGCTGAAGTTCAAAACAGACATTAGAATGGGGAAGAAGTGTGATTTAAGTAGCTGTGTAGTTACCTCCAAAGTAACAGCATTTATGAAACATTTTAATCAGGATTTAGGTCCCACCATAGTACTAAAACAGCATGAATTAGTGTACTTCATAATTTGTGACTGTCCCCAGGTAACATATGTGTTTATTTTATTGTTCAATTAAATTTATGTGCAGCATTTAACACTATTGATCATTATAACTTTGAATAGACAAAATAAAAGATTGTTGTTAAGGAACTCACTTTCTTGGTTTAGAACCCACTTTCTTAGGGCTGACTAGAACCAGTTTATTTGTATAAATAATCTTTGTTCCAAGTTTTTTCCAAGTCCAGTCTCTCACATTGATCTATGCAGGCCCAATCTAGCTAAACCTTGAAATATACTCTTATTTATAGATGCTGAGAAACTGGTTTATGCGTTTATAACCAGGTTGGATTACAGTAACCATGCTCTTACTGAATGCTTCAGTAAATCAATAAATAAACTTTAATTTGTTGAAAATGCATTGGCTTGAGTGCTAACTAAAACCAGCAAAGTTTCTCATATCAGTTCTGTTGTGTTGTCTCTGCACTGATTACCAGTTATATTCCAAACTATTTACAAAATACCTGTAACATATGCTGCTCACTAAAATATTTCATTTCATTCATCTTTCATTTTGAAAGATCCCCTAATTTGTAAAGCAGTATATAAAGCTCTACATAAAGTGGCCCCTCAGTATCTAAGTAAACTCAGTAAACTTACAATCCATATCATCAATTTTGTTCACAGGGGCCAGACATATTTTAGTTTCTGGAATTTAAAAAAATCATAGCAGGGGGAAATTTGTCTTGTTTATTGCCCCCCAGCTATGTCAGGGAGCTCAGATCATCTCAAACGACATTCTTTTACATGACAAAAAGCCATTGGACTCAATTGACCTACACAGTTACAAACTAATAGAGCAACTTTGAGATATGATGGAAAAGGACATTTACACATGGGTGTGCATCCGACGAATCTACAGCAGCTGCATAGTGATTCAATTTGACCAAACTCTTTAATGAAAATTTCTTTAATCTTACTGAATCGATTCCATGAGGAACTAAGGCAGGTCTGATGGCAAAATGGGTCCAACCAGGTACTAGCAAGGTGTCTTGTGGTAAAATTTTGGTGTAGATGACTGGTCAGAGCATCATCTACTGGTATGGCAACAGACATTCTTATCCAGCTCTTGCATGGACTGTCATCCTGCCAATGTTCATATCTGCACCTTTACTGTGAACGGGGGAAAAATTAAAAAGCCAACGGTATTGTTCTGTACATACATTTTTTTTTCCAGATTTACTTTAATTTAATTGTAGCTTAAAAATTTTTATTTTGGAATAAAAAATTTTTTTTTCTTCCTCCTTCCTTGTATTGATTCCACATAGTTCTTGAGAAATTGAAAAGTGCTAAAAAAAAAAAAAGAAAGATTATTCTCCCCCAGTAGATTCTTAAGTAGGGACATCCGAGGAACAAGCAATTAAAAGTCTGGCCTAATCTATTAGTCATTTGCCGTTGTATGACGTGTTTCACCTTCCAGCAGGGGGCGCCTTAGTCCAATATAAAGACATAAGCCCGTCTCAGTCTCTTAGCTTCTTGACACAAATGCAGTCTAACAGACTGCTGACTCTATGGATTTAATCTATTAAATGCTTTATCTGGATTTAAGTATGTCTGCACTTCACACATTTACCGGTAGAAAACTGAAAGGCACGAACCTTACTTCTCTAATTAGAGTAATCACCGGCAGTCACGAGTTATCTGCATAATTAAACTGTCAGTAAGCCATACGTCAACCATATTTCAGAGAGAACAATTTATTGATTTTTTAAAACTTGCTTAATACACAAAAGTGATGTATTCGACATACGATTGTCGTCACTGAAAGTTACATTACTCACAGTCTGGTTTGGCTATGCAAATACATGGCCCTACCCCCTAAATTCGGCTAGTATGGGCTTTACTGCAAAAAAAAATTCTACATCAAGCTCAAGCGTTCTTAAATATCAATTGAGAGATCAGCTTTGCAGAATGGAGATAAACCCAACATTCCAAAATACTGAGCTCTTAATAGTCTCAACAACAAATAATTGTCAAGAACGTGCTGCAGTGTAAAAGCTGGAAGCATAACATTTCAGGTACTAAATGTATTTTAAACAAATACAATTTTTTTTTATATTTAACTGTTTGATATAAACAAAGTAAAGTGTTTAAGACCTTCTACAAATATCATGTATCTTTATTAGCTGTTAATTGGTAATCATTACAACAATGCTAGTATGTTTCTATATGCATACTAAGCCAGAGATATGTACTGAATGAAAGCATATGGAAGTAAGTTAGTATGTTACTATACCACTGCATACTAAGCCAGAGATATGTACTGAATTAAAGCATATGGGAGTAAGTTAGTATGTTTTTATACCACTGCATACTAAGCCAGAGATATGTACTGAATTAAAGCATATGGAAGTAAGTTAGTATGTTTCTATACCACTGCATACTAAGCCAGAGATATGTACTGAATTAAAGCATATGGAAGTAAGCGGCCAACCCCAATGTGAATTCAGGTGATTCAAGGAATTGAAGAAAAGCTAAATAACATCCCAAAAGTGAAAAAGAAGCCAAATGTACAATGTTGGGTTATATTTATACTTTATTGAACAGTAATTACATGATATACATAGTGTTTCACTGAAACAAGAGTGTAGCACTTAGCTTTCATGGCCTCTCATATTCAAAGACCACTTCCCCTTGCTCTGAATGCTCTCTCTTGTGTAACTACAGCAGTCTGTCAATGACAAAAGGGGAATGTGCACCACAACATGGCAGGAGCAGCGGGGACTGTTGTGATTCAAGGAACAATTCAAAATGCAGTCTGTAATTTCCAGCCATGATAGAAAAAAGCCTAACACTGATAATTCCCCAAAACCAGTGGGCAACACAGGTATAAGACCACTCAATTCAACTACAGTTCATGTTTGAAACACTGAGGAAAGAACAGACCAAAAAAAATAAAATAAAACCAAAACAAAGGAAACAAAAGCATATATATACACTTCAACTTGTTGGTATATACACATATTTACAATATATAAATATAGTAAAATAGATTAAATTACATTGATGTTCTTCTATAAATAAGTGTTGGACAATAACGTCTTAGATGACACGAGGTTTAGCAATTGGAAGCACAGAGAGGTTTTACTAGTTTGTGAAGGCTGCACATAGACTCAACAAGCAAAAGTTGAGTACTGACCAGTGGATGTGACAACTGTCATCTCAGCCATCTTTGTTCTTTGTCTTTTACTCACAATTTCCCTCTGTTCCCTCCTTTGTTTCACTCTTCCTCCAGGCAAATATGTGATAACATTAAGCTGCCAATGACTAACACTGAGATGGCAAAATATCGTACTGTGTGTTTACAATGTGGGATTCTGCCATCAAAACATCAAACGCTTTTAAGTTCAACACATTAACAACCACTGGATGTGGTTAAAATTGCATTCTTCTATAACGAAAAACTGGAACTGACGAAGGACAGCAATTAATCGTTCAGTCATGCCTTAGAAGTTATTGCTATAAAAAGATGTTCTTAAATAAGATTACAATGTGCATTCCTGTAAAGTCTTCCTTCACCCTCATAAAAACAGTTCCTTTCATGGTATAAGCTCTTGTCATTGGAATGCTCCCCTCAAGGGTCCATCTTTGTTACCTTTAGTTAACTGGGACTTTGAATGTAGTGTAGCCCTCAAAATTCATTTGCGGTAAAAAAAAATTTAAACATTAAGGTTCACCAATGTGCCATTGATTTACATAATATTTGTACCATGAAGAACAAAAAAATGTACCTAAAAAAGTTCTGACAGTGTCTGTAATTCAATATCATAACCTCAGATGAACGTCTAAATAGATTATGTTAATTAGTAGACGTAAGCATTTTAAAAAAGCTGACTAAAAAAAAAAAAAGAGTAACGTAAAAATGCCATTGTAACTAATAATATCTATCAAAGCAGAGTAGTAAGGTTTGAATTGATGATGTTCACATATGTAGAATATTAAGTGCTTTTCAACATATAAACCAGTAGGAAATATTTTGGCAAAGGTAAAAAGGGAAGTCAAATGCTAGGCTGTAATTTCTGCTTTACAGGTTGTGGCTCAGATGGTCTGGATTTGGTTGCTGAGTCAGAAAACCTGACTCCAATGCAGCCATTTGAATTTTGTTACTGCTCTGTGATGCATTGAATTTAAAAATACACACAGAAGCTAACCAGGAAATTTACCACAACAACAAACGTATAAGAAAAAGCACCAACTTTGTGGCCTAACAGCATACTGTACACATTTTAGCACATTCTCTCAGAATGGTATATAGATCGTTGCTCCAAGTTGGAAAAAAGAGCAGTCAATTTTGTTGTAGTAATAACAGTGTGGGACTGGAAAACAGCTCTGTCCCAGTGGAAATATGTCAAGCCTGCCTGCCACTCAAGCTGTAGACGCACTCCTTAATGACCATTGCCGTGGCTTCCTGAACCTGCGGCGTTATGAATCCACTCCAGGATGATCAGTGTCATGCACCCAATCATGACCACGAATCCCAAGGTCAGGAATGAGACTGCCTGCATCAAACACAAAGGATGAGAGATTAACTACTGCTGCTTAGAGAGACTACTTGTTCATATAGTGGTTGGATTTCCATTCAGTTTGACACAGGTCATATCAGGCAGCCCATAAAACAGGATTGACTTACCCCTATCTTCTGGATAGACTTCATGGACTCTTTCTTTACTAGCTTTATGTAGAATGCAGAAGGCAGGATGAAGATTAGCATAGCAGCAGCAGAAGCACCTTGAACCGCAAAAAACCCCCAAAAAAACGCCGTTAGCCACCCGTGCTTCTGTTTAATTCACATTAATTAATTTCTCTGCTCATTTGGAAGTGACAAATAAAATCGGCTGTTTTTCTCTTTAACTGCCTCTTTTGATTGCACAACAGTTTTATTACGGACAACGACCTACCGATGAATCCAAAGATATCCTTGATGTTGGGGACAAAGATGACAAGTGCATTGACAGTGAACAGCAGGACCACGGTGATGATGGTGTGACGGATCCAGCTGAACTCTTTAGTGGCGCACATCAGTTGGTTCACAGAGGTACGGATCTGTCATACCAAAGAAAATATTGCTTAGCCTCACATTTTGGAGTCACATCATCACAAATATGCTCACACCTTTTTATATAGTATTAAGCTTATATTAGCTGTACTGTGCGACTCGAGGACAGTTGTACTCACAGGAAACAGGACAACGGGAACAGTAAGAGTGACGGCAGCCAGCACAGCCAGACGTACAATCAGCAAAACCACATCAGATTTGTACACTCTTGAATATGTGTGCAGAAGTTCAGACTCAACTCCATCTATAAAGTAAAAACATATGGCTATTAATATTTGGCCAGAGCTCTCGATTCTGGTTATTGCGACTGCATTAAATGAATCTGTAAAAACAGGTCCTTCAACAAAAACAAAAAAAAAAGTCACTGCGTTACGCCTCCAAAGAACATTTGCAAGCACATGACGTAATTTTCCTGCCATGACAAACAACACAGGGTACAGATGTCAAGGCCCATGTCTTTCTCAAACCTTACATAATAGTTACTGGCACTGACAGGGAGTAGGTTACATTCGATACATAGGATTATCTGATAAATAATAATAACTTTTAACTTAATTTTTAATTGTTAAGGCCTGACTTTTTTTATTGCTTGTTTTGCAGATCCGCTGACGAGCTTTAAGATTTTTTTTTTTTTTTGGTATTTCTCGGATCCGCGCAGCACCAATGGTTGAAATTTAAAAAATATATACATATATTTTTTTTTTTTAGCTTTTTCCGCCCTCCGGTGGAGAGCCAACGGTATTCTTCTGTTCATTAATTTTTTTTTTTTTCAGATTTACTTTCATTTAATTGTAGGTTAAATATATATATATTTTTTTTAATAAAAATGTATTTTTATTTCTTTCTCCTTCCTTGTATTGATTCCACATAGTCCTCGAGAAATTGAAA
>JAVSBV010000029.1:7192346-7207558 GCA_033117975.1 Parotocinclus spilosoma | reverse complement strand
CTTGTTTGTACGTTCGCTATACGTGTAAATCGCACAATAAAGGTTTAATAAACATTTAATATGTTACATAGCACGGCCCGTCTTGTAACATAGGGCATGTTCTTTTAATCGGACCAGCCGGTTATTAGGACCAAAATTATCGTGTCCCAATGTGGTCTGATTGACCAGAATCGACTGTATTTGGATTTTAGCTGATATTATAAGCCATATTTATTATATATTTGCATATGAATATTTTTTGATCTTTCTTTAGTTATGCATGCAGTTCTATTATTTACTTGGGCTTCTCAGTCATAAGCTGTGAGTGAACTGCACCTCACGGTTACATAATCCTTATATTTGCTTTATCTGTTTATTGCTTATTATTTCTGTATTTTATTGATCAAGTGAATTACCCACAGTTTTTAACAACAGTTCATATATGGATTACAATCCCATTTGGGATGTTGTGTAAAACATAAATAAAACCAGAACACGATGATTTGCAAATCCTTTTCGAACCTGTTTTTCGGTAAATACACTATACTAAACTTTTCCACAACGTCCCAACTTCATTGGAATTGTGGGTGTATAACGTGCACATTTTTTAAATGCAGAAATATCGATAGCGGCCACAATAATGTGTTAAAAACCGGTTATCGTATGAGCACGAGAAATTTATACAATATCAGGGCATCCCTAAAACCAAACCATCAGTCAAATCAAGAACAAAAAATACGCTTAGAAACGCACTAAAAATAACCTTTTGATAACACATGTCCAAAACAGCACAATATGACACACCCTGCAACATATTATCCCAAATTCAAATTGACAGTCACAGTTGTGATAACTCAAGTTTGAGGATTTTACTTAAGCATTGGAAACTTAGTTGTATTAATGTAACTTAATATAATTGTGTGTTAACTGTTGACTGTGTTTTCATATGTTCTAGCACATGTTTTTTTCCAAGCTTTTGTACGAATGCCTTCTGTCTCTAAGTTTATCTAAATTTAAGTACAACATTTTCCCCTTATAGTAAAGAGCCAACTGGCTTTAAATATCAAATATTTGGGTCACACACACATTCACCATGGTGACATTTGGTCCCCATAATGAGATAAAAGCATGACCACACACACTGGCCAAACATAACCCCTGTCAGTACCCCTGACAAACACAGCTAATGTAACTTTCTCCAGATGTCTGGCATTGTGTGACTAACAAATTACAGACGAAGTTTTGAAATTGTGTGCTTTTCCTTAAGTATACAGTTATCTTTAGCTGAAATATTTGTGCATAGGTGAGGTGTCTAGCCAGGTTGCCTCCAACTGTTACTTAATAGAATTCTAATTGGCTGTAATGTATCACAGATTGGCACATGGCCCCTGCTAGGGGTACAAAAATAGTATATTAATATTAATAGTATATTAAATGATACAGTGGCAGTGTATATATTGGATCTAAAGTATTCAAAAGTTGTTTTTCTCATCCAGCCTGAATTGGCACTTTGTCTTGCTAAATATCGGTTATTGGGGACTGCATTTGTTATGCGTTAACATCTGTTGCTTTTCTTGTCATGAGAAACTTTGTTTGCAGTATGCTAAGCATTGCTGAGTGTGTTTCTTTGCCAGTGTATCGGCTGGTTTAAATCGGTCATGGGCAGCTATAGTTTGTGTTCATATTCTGCATGGTGGGTGGTTTGTGGATGGTGAAGTAAATTAGTTGTTGAGCTGCCTTTAACGGCAACTGATTTCCAACATAGTTTGCAGTTTTTTCAGCAACATCCAAAGCCCAAACCATCTCCAATGATGTAGACTGTGTGGCTGGAGGTGTCTGTATGTTGTCTTCTAGCACAGATTTCTCACTCAACACTCTGCAACACATACAAGATGACATCAATACACAAGGCTATCTCAATATAAGACATATTTAAACTCAAGTCAGTGCCAATATGGGATGGAACCCATGACCTTTGTGCTGTGTGGTGGTAGTGCTGCTCATGGCCTCCCTAAAACACAATTAAGTTGTTATCATAGACGATACATACTACACACCCTACAGAGTCAGGTAAAATGGATTTGGGAGCTTCTAAAGGGAGGACAGATTTAACATAACTAGCATATCTAACGGAATGAACATTTTCTCATAATTATTATTGGTTTATATTATATTGTATATATTATATTATATTTTGAAATATGTTCCCTCTGTTAATAGTTCTGTTTAAACTGTTACTATGATAGATAGGCTTGCTCAATTTGGGATTGGTTTATAATTTACAACATAATCTAAAATTGTAAGGCTGCTTTGAGATAATGCTCCACTGTAAAAAAAAAAAAATATATATATATACAGCTATAAAAATAAAGCTGACTTTTACTTGACATAACCCTTCAAACATTTTAATGTATAAATGTTTTTACAGCAGGTATCGATGGACCCGCAGCCTTTTTGGGCTCAGAGGTACCTGATCTGACTACAAAGATTCAGGTGCCGTCAGTCAGCCAACCACAGAATCCCTCTACCCCTCCATCTGAAGAGCTTGAGAGAGACGGAGACACTGAAACACTACTGGAACCCAAAACAGACATACACACATTGCTACAAAAGCGTGGTGAGTAATGCACACACTACACAGCCAAGACGTACACACACCACGGCTACTCCATTACAGTCATGATTTGTAGAAGAACCCAGTGAGTCATGTACTGCCTCCACTCTCTAGTAGTTGCTTTAGGGTGCACTGAGGGAGTGCGTGTTCTGCTCTCTGTCATTTATACAGCTTTCCTCTAAGGAACCTCAGTGTGGGTATAGCTGAATCCTTAATGTACCTCACAGTATTTCTACATTCAGTACACATTGATGTTTTTTCTTTGCTATATTTTATGTTTTATGTATCATGTTCAATTCGTTCAATTTCATTTCAGTTTTTCTTTTACTTAAAAAGTAATCAGTTTGGGTTCAGCTATTTTTTCATCCCATCCAAACCTATTATAAGTAAAACACTTAATGTGTTTTTATTATACTAAAGCAGTGACCTCGAAACACCAAATTTCTCTCGATTACTAGTGGTGATGTGGTCCAAAGGGGAAGTAAAATGGGTAAGATGGATAATTAAAAGATGTTTAAATGGGAAGAAAACAGCTTAATATAAAAATGTATGTTTTATTTTCCTTTTATGCCATTAAGCCATGAAATGTTGTTTAACTTTTAGACTCTCCCTGCTAATGGAGCACTTGAGCTAGTAGAGCGCAGTCGTTTGAACCTGGTACACCACTGGAGCTCAATGTTATTTGACTGCCTATGAAGTTTTGCCATTTTAGAGGTCCTTTACAACCGATCCATTTTCCACTCATACTGCTATAGCAGTGTGTATCAAATGAAAATTATGTGATACGCACATGATCACATGAAATATGGGTCCTGTCAGATAGATAAGAAAATTTTGCATTGGTAGCGTTCATAGGAACCAATAAGTGTAATAATATCAATAATTTCTAGTTTCCCAACCCTTTTCCTTAGCCTATTCATGAAATTTTGAAATCAGATTTTGATACCCAACTCTACTTAGGAGTAAAAAGGAAAGCTTGACAAAAATATTGTGAAATAAAGCTATATTGACAGATTTGAGAAAAGAAGTATTTAGATTTTTTTTTTATCACCTAGTCATAAAAGACATGACAGAATAGCAATATGTCTTTGGTTCTTTTGATTCTTGTGGGCTGACAACCAGTTGTTAATTTGAAATGCTTTTAATTACTCTGCTTCCTAGGACTCTCAGGTAGCATGAACTATGATGAAATCAGTGATGATAATGATGACGATGATGATGATAACGAAGCAGAAGACAGAGCCCGCTCTCTTTCTCCTAATACAGACACGACACGTCCTGCCTCTTCCTCCAGCACCAAGTCGAGCACAGTGAGAGCCCTGACTATATAGTCATACATATACACACACATCATGCTCTCACAACCACCTACACCCTCACGTTCATTCTGGTAACTTTGGTGTTTCATTTGGTATCTCTGTCCAAAACAGGATTGTCTCACTGTGGCCTCACCCACAGCAGAAGGTCCCTCTGTCGAGGTGGATAATCTTGAAGAATTTGTAGTTCGACCGGCTCCACGTGGCATTGCGGTAAAGTGCCGAATCACTCGTGATAAAAAGGGAATGGACCGTGGCCTGTACCCCACATACTTCATGCATCTGGAGAGAGAGGATGGCAAAAAGGTCAGAGACACAGACTGCCTGAAAACCAAAATGATTTTCCGTGGCTTGCTCGTTTCACATGATATATAAAAGTTTATGGATCTTCATGACTGAAACAAAATGGTGGATTGTAAATAAAATTTTGCGGCCATATTAAACATTAAAAGATAAGTTCTGCGTCATTTAGACATTATTGCAGAAGACAAAATGTACCTTTGTCTTTCCATCTCTTTTAGGTGTTCCTGTTGGCTGGAAGGAAGAGGAAAAAGAGTAAGACCTCCAATTACCTGATATCAGTAGATGCCACTGACTTGTCTCGTGAAGGCGAGAGCTTTGTGGGAAAACTAAGGTGCGCAAACATTTCTGGCAAAACCAAATAACTCTCACTTAGCTTCCTTACTGTAAATTTGTCTCTATATATGTAAGTCTGTATTTTTTTCTATACACTGGCGCACTATATAGACAAAAGTATGGGACACACCTCATAACCATTGAATTTAGGTTTTATTTAATCCTATTGTCATAGGTATATTATAAAATCAAGCACCTAGCCATGCTGCCTGCCTTTACATTTGTGAAAGAATGGGTGAAACTGAATTTGGGCGTGGTACTATAATTTGATACACCCTTGCAACAAGTCAGTTTGTGAAATGTCATCCCTCCTAGATATTCCACAGTTTTTGGAAAACTGCTTCCAGCTTTCTGGGAACATTTTGGCCCTTTTCTGTTACAGGAGGATTGTATATCCTAATCCTAATACTTTAAATGTAAGTTTAAGGTGAGGCTTTACTTAAACTTTGTTTAAATGGACCATTGGTTAAGTGTACCTTAAAACATGCTAGATGGAAATGTCACAACAATGCTACTTCTCCTTGGCAGGCAGGGACACAATTGGAAAAACAATATTGTACATGAAGCTGGATTGATACTGATTGATGGATCATTTGCAGCCTTGAGCCTTGTCATTGACCAATTAAAAGAAATTCCCAATATAAACTTTCAGTTGGATTGAGACTCTAAATTTTTTTGCTGGCCATTTCATTAAGTTTTTACTAAAGAAAATCTTTAACACTCTTTGCTCTGTCTCACTCATCCAATCATCTACATTCCATGTTTGTTTCTCTTTAGAACACTGTAGCCTTGTTTTTTTCACAGTTTATGTTGGCTTTTCTTCTTGAATGATATTTTCTAATCCGCTTCACAGTTTCATTTGACAGCTCTGCTTTTGGAGTATATTTTCTTTCACTTAGCCAATTTCACCACCGTATTAATTTCTGAATGCACACTATTTTAACTGCAAACTAATTCGCAAAAAAATGTGCCATTAATTAAACTCAATATTTTTCTATTTGCTGTTTTTGTTATATTTGTATGTGGTATGCTTAAATGTTCAGCTATAAAATAAAATTGTTTGATGTGGTGATGCCATCATTTTTCCAGGTGTAGTATATACTGGATGATGTAGTACC
This sequence comes from Parotocinclus spilosoma, assembly GCA_033117975.1. Lineage (NCBI taxonomy): Eukaryota > Metazoa > Chordata > Actinopteri > Siluriformes > Loricariidae > Parotocinclus > Parotocinclus spilosoma. The sequence continues at coordinate 7,201,895 of JAVSBV010000029.1, read as the reverse complement.
ATGCTTCTCTGTGTCCACTGCAGGTCGAATCTGATGGGGACTAGGTTTACTGTGTATGATAACGGCACAAACCCCAGCAAGAACTCAGGAGCTCTTCTGGAAGAGAGCAACACACGGCAGGAGCTAGCTGCTATCTGCTACGTGAGTATAAATGCATCTACACTTGGTCCAGTCTAGTTTCACAGCATGAACCCCAGAGACCAATATAATAAAGAGGTTCAGTACAAGTCTTTATTGGCAAAAATGAACAAATGATAGCTGTAAGCCCTTTTCCCGTGGGTTCCTTTTATAACTTTTCCCACCTTTTACATTTTGGGTAATTTTCTATTTTCAGGACAGCTAAACATTTAGCTTATTTGTTTAATGTCATTTTATAAACAGATTTTTTTCAGTGTATATTGACAAAGTCTGAGCACTTCAGAACAGACAAAGCCTCATGCACCCTTTGGTGTTTTTTGGACCCCAGAACCATTTAAATGCTGTTAGCAAACTATATGCACACATATGACTATTCACATTATATAAAGGAAAACAGGACTTACTTGAGAAAGCAACCTTCTTTTCAGGCCCAGTTCTGACAATTTGGTTGCAATTAAACTCCCTTTAACATGGTTAAGATCAGGCTTTGGATATAAAGGGTCATAATCAGCAGGCATAATGTACTGTGTATCATGATACATTCCTCCAGCATTGACACCTGACTAAGAAAACTCTGTCCAATATAACCCAAACATTGACAAGCACATTTGTAACAAGATAATCAGTGTTATTTGATCTGTGAGAGCTCTTAATTTTCTCATTGTTGGTTTATGTTGTGTGTTCTTTCTGTAGGAGACCAATGTGTTGGGGTTTAAAGGCCCACGCAAAATGACTGTCATCATCCCTGGCATGAACATGAACTTTGAGCGTGTTCCTGTTCGCCCTACGAATGTGAGTGTGATATTTAATAAAGCTATTTTCCAATTTGGGAACTAAATTCTTCCTGTCCCACATGATTAGCTTCTAGGTGCCTGCTTAAAGACATTGCGTAAAGGTTTTCATAATTTTGACAGATGTCAGGTAAATGACCTGTTTAGAAGGGACCGCTTGATCTTGAACTCAGTTCACTTATTTTGTGGGCTAGCAACTGACACTGTGGTGCCCAAGAGCCACAATATATTTGTTTTTAGTATCACTCAAATCAGAAGTATTGAACATGCATGAAACACAGTGTCTCTTACATTTGCTTTGATATTTATGTAATGGCAGGGAGTATGAACCAAGATATGCGTGGACATGTTTTGTCTGGTCAACTTGTTTAATTTTTTTAAATAAACACCGACTCCTGCATTTCAGGGATGCAACAAAGTCCAAAAAAGTTGCAATGATGAGGCATTTGCCACTTTGTGTTGTTGCCATTCCTTCTCACAATGCTTAAACAACGTTTTGACAGTAAGGTAGTGTCTTGGCCATGTGGTTATATGAGCTATTGATGAATGATTGTTCTTGATGCAGTGCTGTCTGAGGGAGCAGAGATGATAGGCCTGCCCTTTATACACTGAAATTCCACCAGACTGTTTGATGATGTTACGCACTGTAGAGGGAAAAATATATGCAAAGATTTTCATATTTCCAATTTTTCCCTTACAATTTTTCTTTGAGGACCAATGTTTTCTTATTCATTTGACAAACTGGATATTTTCTGCCCATCCTTGTTTCTCAACGACCTTTCGTGGTTATTGGTTTTGTATTAAATCATGACTTCAATCACCTGTTGACATCACTTTTTTGAAACCATCTTTTTGAACATCATTTTTAAACTACATTTCCAGCCCTATATTGCCCCATCCCGACTTTTAATGGCATGTGTCGCAGGCCTGAAATGCATCAGTGCCCCCAATAATTGAATACACATTTTTTAAATTTAATCTTAGGTAAATGTTTGGTATTCAGTATATTTTCTATTATATTTGTGTTCTTGCTAACAGGATCAGGAGTCTTTACTAAATAAATGGCAGAATCGTGCATTGGAGAACCTCATCGAGCTGCACAATAAAGCTCCAGTATGGAATGATGACACACAATCCTATGTGCTCAACTTCCATGGAAGGGTTACGCAGGCCTCCGTCAAAAACTTTCAAATTGTCCATGATAACGATCGTGAGTTCACTACCATTTACGCATTTGACCATATGTAGCATGTTTATAGATTTGTGTTCCATCATTTCTGTTTATGTTTACTACTTCTCGCAGCTCAGTATCGTTAGCTTGCATTACAATGAGTCTACTCTGCTTGTGTCTCTGCAGCGGACTATATCGTCATGCAGTTTGGTCGTGTTGCTGAGGATGTGTTCACATTAGACTATAATTATCCCATGTGTGCTCTGCAAGCCTTTGCCATCGGCCTTTCCAGTTTTGACAGCAAACTGGCCTGCGAGTGAATCCCCACAAATCTCTTGTCTCATCTCAGCATGTACACCCTCAAATCCCCTTTCATTCAGGTCAGCTGGAATCATAATATATTTTCTGTTCCCAGGACTATTTTCTATCAGACAGCACTCGCACAGGAATTGCTCCAGTAGACGTCTGCTCTCTGCAGCCATTGTACATTGCTCCTTCATCAGCATGAATTCAAATAAAGGAAGCAAGAGCCAAACAAATACCCAAACAACCTAACAAAAATGTTGGTGTAGCTAATGTGTTCCCAAAGAAAAAGTTTCCGAAAAAGAGTGGAGGATCTTTCAATGGGCTTTAATTAGCCAGGGTAGTTCATTGAAAGGGTTGGTTATAGAATTTTATCAAAGGTCAAACAGTAAGTTCAGTCAGTAACACTAATTAAAATGATGCTGTTATTCAGTCCCCAGTTACCTGTAACTAACATAGTTAACTATTAGATACCAAGTAATAGGTGAGTGCTTAGAAGTTAATCACTCAGTATATTGCAGAATGACATTTCCCATTATGAATACGTAACAGCTTATTTACTGAATAACAATTAGTTATTACACTACTAATTAAATGACGGGCATGTTCCCTCATATAAACAAGAAACATGACATAATCATTAAGTACAATGTTAGTCCACAGAGTGGTTAGTGATTAACTGCTTAAAACTCACCAGTTACTCAGTAGCATCTAATAATTAAGTATCAACTCATATACAGGTACACGCCGTTTAACGTCTGCATTACAGAATGCCTATAGGAATGACTATATTGTACAGTAAAGTACTGTACTAATTGTTAAGTAATTATGTTTTAATTAATATTCTTATTTTACTTTTTCTGTCAACGTCATGGACGCTGCCTGAACATTACCAAAGTCACATAGTAGTTGATAGTTTTCACTTTTATTTTAAACAATAATATTAATTAAAACGTAGCGTGAACACAATTAGTACAGTACTTTACTATACAAGGTAGTCATTCCTATTGTTGTAGCTTTTGTAAAACCTGAATCACAAACCAAAAAGGAAGTAGAATGCTATTATGTACTTTTTTATTATTTTAAACCCTGTAATTCTTTTGCTCGTCTGTAAGGAGGGTTTGCTCATACTAGTTTTCTGTCGTTCAGACCAGAATAATGTGTCCGATGTTTATTTCCTTTTACAATGCGTAAACCCTCAGCCGTTAACGCAAACGGACGTTGATCAGCTGGACATTAAATTGCCCATACCTGTATTAGTGTTATTAATGACATCATAATTGCTATTAATTAGCACCTCTTATGTGCGCCTTATTGCAGTGTAACCGTTTTGTTACAAAGCCAACAAATGCACCTGGAAAAGTGCCCATAAGTTATAAAACTTGTGTATGGAGAAACCTGCGATCCATTTTGAATACCATAGACTTAAATGTCACCAAAAGAACAGAAACTGGAAAGACTGTTGTGAAAAGTGACAGCTCTTTTGAATTAACTTGTGTCATGTGATAAAGTTTACACCAGCATTTTGTGAGTCTGGAAGGAAAGATAAGGCCAAACAAATCGTTGGTTTTGACCAGTAGCAAAAGGACAATAACACAATGAGATTAATGCTTTGGTGTTGCAGTTTGGTTGTACACTTGCTTTGAAAAGTTTGGAATCACTAAGAATTTAAAAAAATGAATGAATACTGTAAAGTTAGGGTTGTCAAAATTAACACTGTAACAATGCATTAATGCGATATTTATAGTGTTAATAACTTTTTTATACACCATTAATGACATTTCTCTGCTTGACCATGTAACGCATCCATTGTTACAGGCTGGGTCCAAAATGGTCTGCTTATTCTTATTCCATATATTCTTCATAAAACAAAGAACACTTAAGAAACAGAACTGGTGAGATTAATAAATGATTCAGCCTCTCCTTTTACGGCTTTGCTCATTCCTGTGGCACAGCAGCTTATTTTGTCAACTTTATCCCAGACCCCTATTCTTCGTGCCACATATCCACGTGTGGAAAATGCTGTTAATTAAAGTATCTAATGAAACAAACACTTTGCTTTGAAAAGGTATCCTTCTGGTAAATCACATCGGTCTCAGTGAAGTTACAATAAGATGTTTTGTTCAAGCATGCAAGGTAAGAATAGAAATAATGTTATTGAGCTATTACACAGTAATTTGCGTAGTATATTGAAGTACATTATGTTGAGTTATTATGAACTGAGTCCAGATGGGGAATCTAATAGAGGACCTCTGTGTTAGGGTTCCTACCTTCCCCCAGAGCGTTCGGCCGTCCTCGCCGATCGCCATTACAGAGCCATCGGTGGAGCGGCCTTATATCCGTTATCGTAATTATGTCCAGATCCCAAACAGCTGCTTCACGTCCTATAAAGGCGTGGTTTTAGCGCTGTTCGGGGCCAGGTCATCGGGATTCCATCGGAGTTCGGTTTTGTCTGATCACTGGCGCCCTCGCGCCCTTCCGCATTCCTGAGAGATATTGGTAAAGTTCCGGGGGCTTTTAGTGCCGAATGACTGGTATGGGCGGGTAACCCCCGAGGTATTTGGTTTGTTAGGGGCACTTTGAGGGTTTTCCCGTCCCGTACTCGTGTGCTCCTTGCATGTTTTGAGCTTGCGCTCTTTAGTCGTCGGCACCTACCTAGCCTCACTCCACCCGGGAGTTCATTCTGAATAGGACACACCCCGGTCTGGCTTAGTTTTCGAGCTCACGCTCGGCCTCTGGCGCTTCGGCGTCCTCTGCACTCTTTAGAGCAGCTAACCGGTAGTGTGTTAGAAGTATACGCGTCCGGCACTTTTGCGCTCTCTTGAGTCTGACTCTAGTTGGCTGCTGACTCGAGATATGCCCCGTCTAGAGTAGCCACCAGGTAACACGCACTCTATAAGATGTATGGCTTTCATTTAATTGCATGCACAATCGAGCTCACGCTCGCTCCCTGCCGTTTGGACTACCTCTGTGCCTTGCCATTTAAGAGACGTCCCAAAACCGTGCTTTCTGCACATCTGCCCCGACTGCCGCTTTGGTGCCCTCTCGCGACCAGATCGCACGTTGCTCCCATTCGGGAAGCAACCTCGTGGCGCCCTTTTATCCTTTCGTTTTTTTTGTGTTAGGAGCCTTAGGCTCCGATCTTCATCCCTTTTCAGTTGTTCTATAGTATTTCCCCATTCTTATTATACGTTGTGGGATATGCTTATCCCGCATACCTGGGTCCTACTAAAAACCACCACATCTCGTAACACTCTGAATCTGAGGGCTAACCACAGCACCACCATGCTGTTGCAAATGACTTAATGATTGAGATTAACTGTACACACAGTACTGTGCAAAACTATTAGTCTACTTATTCTTTATTTAGGTTTTAGTGGATACTGCACTTTGTAGTCGTTCTGTTTCTCTGCATAATCCATTAGTCTCTATTTACTCTGCTCTATTAAGGTCAGAACCACCACAGCAACAGCACTATTTTGGGTGATGGATCATTCTTAGCATTTTAGTGATGCTAATGTGGTGGTGGTGTGTTAGTGTGTTGTTTGCACTTATATGACTGAATCAGACACATCAGTGCTGCTGTAGGCTAAAACCATCTCCGTGTCACTGCTGGACTGAAAATAATCCACCAGCGTCCAGTAGGCAGCGTCCTGTGAGCTTCACATTACATCACATTGGATAGTCATGCATACTCACACATCACATTACATGTATGTCACTATTGGAATCAGTGGCCTTTTTAGCAAAAAATACATGGTTAAATCTGTACACAAGGTTACCTCAAGACTAGTGACATGTATACTGTCAAGTCAATGCCAATTTAGCATAATCAATGACCTAACGTGCATGTCTTTGGACTGTGGGAGGAAACTGGAGTACCCGGAGTAAACCCACACAGACATGGGGATTACATGCAGACAGCACACAGAGGAAGCAGACCACTCCACCCTGGGATTGAACCCATTCGGGGCCGCCCGTAGAGAACAGTACTGTGGACTAATCAGATCTCTGCATATAGTATGTAATTGTATAACTACAAAGTGCAGTGTCCACTAATACTAAAGAATAAGCAGTACACACATTGCAAAATACTTCTGAACAGTACTGTATAGATTAGGCTACTGTCAAAGAAACTGGATCAAATCAGGATAGATGCAGGAGAGTAAAACCCAGTTGCACAGGAGGATAAGTACAAGATGGCTCAGTTGGCTGTTCCTTAAATGGTAAACACCAAATACCAGTGTCATCTGCAAAAGAAAGGACAACTTGGCATTGTTGAAGGTTAATTTCTTATTGATTTCAAACTTTTAAACACTAATATACAGTTGGATAATAACTGTTTTTATTGTCTTTTCTACAGATTGTCGTGTTAAAAGTGGCGTATTTGCATCAGTGTCCGATTGTAATTTTGCTTATTGTCTATTTTTTAAATTTGGCATTGTCGTTTCTCCTTTATGTAATGCCAGGATATAAAGATATGTGAGACTTTGTCTTATGCTTTGTGGTTTCTTTGTTACAAGTTTTTTTTTCTTAACTGTGGTTTCCCCTCATATTAGAGTGAAAAATTGTTATATTGTTTAAATATAGCCATGAAAAGCAGATGTTCTCAACAGCAGTATGTGAGAGCCACAGACCTGCACTGTTTAAACAATTCAGATACACTGTTCACAAAAATTAGGGGATATTTCATTATGGGATATTCATTTTAAAATATCTTATTGTTTTTGTGAGCAGTATATTGTATCCTTAGTGAAAGATTTTTAATGAAGGGAGATACAGTGGTGCATGAAAGTTTAAAGACATTTAAAGACAATATGTATTTGTGAATACATATTGTATGGAAAAAAACAATCATATGTTCTTTATACCAAACATAGATAAAGATAACACAATTAAACTTAAGTTATATTATAATTGGTCATTGATTGTGGAAACAATCCAACTGTACATATCTGTGAGTGGAAAAATATATGAGCGTCTGCTTCAGTATCTGGCGTGACCCCCTTAGGCAACAGTAACTGAAACTAAATGATTCCAGTAACTGTTCAAGATTTTTAGAAGATCAAGGTCCAAGTATGTTAACTTGGACATTTCAAAACAAATTGTTATAAATCGACTTGTCTTGCTGCATGGAATATTTCATAACACAAAATGTTTTTCTACTAAAAAACATGTCCATGTACCACGTGATGGGCAGCAACAGAACAGTTTTGCAGATCAGTGGTTAAGTCTTGTAACCTTTTCATTCTAAGAAAATAGCCATTGTTGTTCAGTGGCCTCCTATGGTAAATTCACAAACATTACTATTCAATGTAAGAGTGGCCTTAAGTGTTGTTGCCTTTCATGACCTTGCAGACTATTGCACACCTTCCTCTCTGAGTGAAGGGTCCACCACTGCTGGAGACGGATTTGATTTGTGTGTAAAAACTCCACAAACATGTTTTTAAGATCAGACAATATTCTTTAAATGCAGCAGGGTATCCACTCTACACTATCATACCCTGATTGTCATCCTGAAGCATTAATTCAAAAAAAAGTTCTTGTGTAAAGCGAATGTACACAACAGGTGGGTAAATGAGATGCAAAAACAACTTTTATTTAATTGGTGAAAATGCCCGATATAAACGGAAGTCTTGGAGTATCTGAACATTCTCTGATCTTGGAAGTGCAATTTCCCAGCCCTTGTTATGCCCCTGCAGCACGATTTGCCTGAATGTGAAGCTTGAAGAGCCATAGGACATCTTGAAGCTGGTTAAAAACAGACAAGGGTAGGGTCGCCCATCTGCTACAACAGCAACAGATGACTTCTACCTGACCTTATTCTCAAGAAGGAGCAGGTGCAGCAATGCAGGGACAGTTTCTTGCTGCCACTGGACAACAAATATATACACCCAGACCATACGATATCGGCTACATCATGTTGGACTGCATGCCCGGCGACCAAAGGATGGATTCCATTTTCTGCTGTACACTGTAGAACCTGTAAACGGTGAGCTGATGAGCATCGTCACTGGACCCGTAATGAGTGATCAGTAGTCTTCTACTCTGGTGAGTCACGGTTCAGTTTGCAGCCTGACAATCATCATGTCCTGATCTGGTATGAACGAGGAAGACGGAAGAATCCACGTTTCATGGAAGAAAGGGACACCTTCAGTGGTGGTGGTGGAATCGTGCTGGACAATCTGATCCTGTTGATGCCCCATTGCTGTTGTGTATGTGTGTGTTTTCGAAGTAGTGTATTTACTGAACACAGCTGACTTCACCTTCAAATTAATCTGAGGGGTTCAAAATGTTTTGAAACTCATGGGTGTAACACTGGATCATTTTCTTCGAACTAATGACTGAAAATTGTAATAGTTTGTTTAAGTTGGTCTTTATCTACTTTTATGAGTTGTTTTTAAAATGTTGTTTGTTTGAGGTTTGTTCAAACTTTCAAGCACCACTGTTTATTATTTCAAGCTATTTCAACACAATTGTTACTCAGGGCTTTCTAATTAACTGGAGCAGTTGGATCAGGATCCACAGTAACGAAAACTTCAACCTGCAGGCAAGGAGGTTGAGTTGAGAACCCCTGCTTTAAACACTTGTGTGGCCTTGTTATTTTATATCTGTAAAATACAGTGCAAATGTTGTCGTTCGATCAATTTGTCGTGATTAATCACATTTCTGCACTGATTTAACCCAAAAAATGATTTTGCATTAAAAGCACTACACAGTTGTACAACTGGATGATCAAACCTTCAGCCAGATTCACTTACATTATTGTATTATTGCAATTGTGTTTTTTTTATCACGTCTTGTGTTGCTTATTGCATACGTTTCAACAAAAGTTCCCTGATCAGGAGCTGCCAAGATGTCACGATTACTGAAATGATACAAAGTTTTGCAAGTTATTACTTATTAGGTACTGCATGAGCAGTTTGTTCTTTTGTGTGACCGAGCGTGTTGTGTGTTTGTATAATGGAATCTGCTGTAGCCCTGTAATAAGTTGTTTACCAGCATTGCCAATTCTATTAACCATAGTCTAATATAATACAGTGCATCCGGAAAGTATTCACTGCGCTTCACTTTTTCCACATTTTGTTACGTTACAGCTTTATTCCAAATTGTATTAAATTAATCTTTTTCCTCAAAATTCTACAC
>JAVSBV010000029.1:7171696-7182212 GCA_033117975.1 Parotocinclus spilosoma | reverse complement strand
AATTTGGAATAAGGCTGTAACGTAACAAAATGTGGAAAAAGTAAAGCGCTGCGAATACTTTCCGGATGCACTGTACACACACAATCACACTGCTGTACTTCAGAAACATCAGTTGACCTCACATATGTCTTTGCAATGTAAATTTGTGCAGACACAAGGAGAACATACAAACTCTACACAGACAGCAGTCAGACAAGGACGTAAACCTGAGTCTGAAGAATAAAATGATATGGTAAATATTAAATTTCATAGTTTTTAAATATTATAAGTATGATAATAAGTGGTATTGCATTACTTATTGGTAATGGAAACGTTTAGAAGGCATAGGAGGTTACTTAGGGGTCCTTTAGTGTGAGCAGGAAAGACTGTGACTGCAAGTCCGATAGGTCGGAATTGTTTTCCCTTATTTTTGATGTTACACACTTAATTAGTGGGCTTTCCAAAAAAACTTTCACAATGTTTAGACCCAACGAATATTGTCTAGATTATGGCTTATACATATTTATACATGCTTATACTTATACTTATACATGCTTCACTTGATTTTAAATCTGCAGTGTTATCATATTCACCATAACATGCAAAAAGTGTTAATATTGTGAACAAAATCATCATTAGATAGTAACATTGTCAAATGTCCCAATACGAGAAAAAGTGAAAAAGGGCCTTATATACAATATCATAATGTTAGAACATTTTGGGCGGCATGGTGGCATGTGGTTAGCACAGTTGCCTCATACTTCAGAGATCCCCTGTTCGTCCCTGACACCGGACTCCACCTGTGAGGTCTTTGCATATCCTCCTATTGTCCATGTGGGCTGACTTTGGGTACACTGGGATCCTCCAACATACCAAAGACATGAATTAAGTTAACTAGTCACTCTAAAGTGGCACATAATTAAAATGTTGATATAGCATCTGCTCCCTCATAAATACAGCCACTGATGTGAAAGCAACATTCGATAAAACAAATTTTTTTTTATCTAATAAAAAACCTAGAAAATTCAGGTGCATCAAAGGCAAATCAGGCCCTGCAGTGGATTGGCATGTTGTCAAGGGAGCACTGTCTCCTGCATCCAATATATTCTGGGATAGGCTGTGGATCCCCCATGGCCCTGACCAGGATAAGCATGGTCAAAACAAGAAAAAAAGCGTTTGACTTCTTTATCCCATGGGATGAAACAAATGAGGGTGTTTTGTGGGAGTGCCTGAACAGCTAGTAGAAAAACAGCTCGATATCTAACTGAGCCCAATTTGAAGATTCACAGTTCTGTGCACCACAGGCAAAAAATAATCTCAACCCCTATGCATCCATAAATACAGACTACTACATAGAGCAAGCTGTCCCTTCAGTCCCAGTGTCAGCTTCTGCCAGCAGAAGTTCTAATATTTCTTGCATACGAAGTGGTGTACACAGACATCTCAGTCCTTTGACTGCAATCTCTGTGATGTCCTCCTGTAAAAGCAGACACTTCTCGAACATATTGAATGGCATAAGGAACCAAGCACTCTAGAGAGGACAGGAAGTCTGGCTTGCAAAACTATGCCAGAAGCAGGTAGCAATTTTATTTTTTGTATCCCAGACACAACCTTTACTTGATGCATATAGTTATTATAATTATAATTAATTAATAATTTATTTCACAATTAACAGTCATGTTTAAGAACAACAGAATGGCTGCTAGTATTTTGTATATTGGCTAAATATTACTTTAAATTTATACAAGCAGTTTAACTAAACAGAGCAGAACATATTTTACATATTATGTAAATGTTGACCAGAGCAGTAAAACATTTTTTTTTTCATTCTGGCTATGGGAAAATGTGATAAATATAAGATATATTTACTTGAGTACTGTACTTAAGTATTCCTTTTGAGTTTCTATACCATAGTATTATGTTTTTGCAAACGTAACTTCAGTACATCTTAAATACAAATATTGTACTTTTCACTCCACTACATTTCTATCAAATTCCTTGTTACTTGTTACTAGCCTCAAAAGTCAGAAAATTATTTCAAAAATGTGATTGTTTTGTTCAAAGGTGACACTGACACACTGTCAGAATCAGTATAACAGGGTCAGAACAATATAATAGAATTCATGATTCCTCAGCAAGCAGTTTGTAATTTGAATGTCCGTTTTATTAGGGGTATTATGTTGTGGCAATATTACAAAAAAAAAACAATGGCTTAAGAATGTGTTTTTAATGTTTGGCTATTATTTAAAGCAACTTAACTTGAAATTATGTAAAAATCTGATGGTACAATATTTACTTGTATTGAAGTTACGTTTGACCGAAGTAATGAATTTGTGTACTTCTGTTGCTGAGCATAAGGCATCTAAACAAGACGTCAAGTGTAATGGTGTCTAAACTGTCTAGAAAAATCGAAGAATATTGCCTGGTCAGATAAATGTTGATTTCATTTACATAACATGTGGCTGGATGTACAGTATGTGCAATGTTACCTGGGGAAATTATGTCATCAGGACGCGTAGTTTGTGTAGGGCAAGCCGAATGAGGGAGTGTAAGGCAGTATAATGCTGGTGAACTCTGGATCCAGCCTGTCAGGTATATCGACATCATTACAGACTAGCAGGTGGTAATAATGTTTTGGTTCTTCTGTGTGCATGTGTTTTTGTTTACAGTCTAATTAATTAATTTTCCCCTGAAGAGCCACACCGAATGAGAAGGAAAAATCTGTCAAATGCTCATATTTGGGCATATTTTTATCCATTTTCACATTTACCCCCTCTGCGTGTCTAAATTACATCTAAATGGTGGAGTGCTGGGGGAGTATAAGAGAGTGGGTTATATATAACACAATCAGAAAAACAAGCAGAGACATGTTAGAAGACTAATTAAACCATGGTCATATTCAACTTTAAAATGGGTAAAAGACAACAGAGGCCATTTATTTATAGCTCTTGCTCTTTTTTAGAACAATGCCAGAAGGCAGGACTGTTCCCACTGTCATGGGTCTCTGTGAAATGCTAACATTCTTGCTGAGGCAAAGCTGTTAAGAGACTCTTTGCCCAAATCTCGCCAAGGTCCAAAAGTGGCCAGTGTTCAACTGTACACCCTTAGCATCACAATACTATAGATTTATCAGACACTGGGAACACACCTATTACACAGCAAACAGATCATCAGTCTCTGAGCCAATTCCATGCTAAAAAGAATGGCGAGGCCCTTAACTCACTTTTTTGAAACTTTTATTCTCTTGCCACTGCAAACATTTTTCCTGTCTTTACACTTGTAATTGCCGCCATTTGGCATTGATCCAGTTAACATTTTATTGTTATTACAGTGAGAATAATATACAGTAATATACATAAATACACATCCAGAAGATGCCATACTCTGAATTTTGAATTTCGATTTTGCCCGAGGCAAGTAATAAGCAGTACACTCTAACGCACTCTCCAATGCTAAATGAGTAAACCGATGGTAGACGATGTAGGGAATCCTGTGGTGGAAGTAATGAGTGCTGGTAAATGAAGAGAGGGAAAGTCATGGTTGTGACAATAATCATTTTGCCCTAGGTTTATCCAAATTCTCGCACTGGTGAACTAGTGTATTAGACTTCTGGATCACTGAGCACTGTGCATTATTTAGAAATACATTAGTAGTAAAGGTAGTAAATGGTCGTCTCACAACCCTGTTCATAATTAGGCAGATAATATAGATAATTACCTAATTTTAATATAATTAAATATACTTTTAAGTATTTATTTAATTAACATCTAGGCCACCCATGGAGGATGAGTACCCTGTTGAGTCTTGGTCCTCCCGAGGAATCTTCCTACCACTTTCAGGGAGTTTTTCCTTGCCACTGTCACCCTAGGCTTGCTTAACTAGGGATTGGCCTTTTTTAGATAATGTAATATTGTTAAAATAAAGCTGCTTTGAGACAATGCACCATTCCATTGTAAAAAGCGATATATAAAAATAATTGAATTGAATTAATTTGAATAGTAAGCCAGTGAGTCAGTGGGTGAGTGAGTAAATAATCCAAGGCCCATCATAAACATTGAAAATCAGCAAAAATTGAGTTATACAACTGCTACACAAAAGGTAACCAGGCAGGAGTAATTTCAGTACAGCAACAACATTCATGCAGCTCAGTGTTGTCCTGGAGAGTCAGTGCTCTTGTTTCAGTAAATCCATTTTGAAGCATCATGTTTAGATTGTATTATATCCAGTATACCCTGCAGGAATGTCAAAAAAGGTTAGTAGCGCATGGGCTGTGGACTGTTTGTGTGCAAGTGATACCCATGTGTTTTGGAGTGTATGGATGGTGTATTGATGGAGGGCCCCAATAATTGCCCAGTAATGACATTACTAATATAGTTAATGAATGTAAACAGCATGATGAATCAGGAGACAGCACTTGTATATAAAGAGATAGTAAGAGAAAGGTACACTCATTAGTTTGCTTTCAAGTGGTTATAGAAAATGTCCCATGTCAGAATGACTGCAATAAGTGCCTAATTAAGTGAGGGTCATATTCAGTTTAGTGTGCATTATAAGGGAAAGGATAAGTGAATCTTGCTTTACAGCATAGGAGAGTCAAACATTTGGCATTATGCCAACTCGTTTGTGCTTGCATTATGATTTCTTTATAGCGCTCTGCTGAGTACAAATCTGAAACTGAAAATTTAGATCTGTCAAGTACAATAGTACAATGAAATGGTGTTTGCATTAAATCCAAGCGAAAAGAGGGTGGAATGAGATGTGTCAGACCTGTCAAATTTCCATATTGCACTTTTATATTGCATATTGGATAAAACTGAGTTACTGAAAACCCATGCTGTGGATCAAAAGTATGCTGACGCTTGAACAGCACATCTATATATATTTGTGGAGCATCTATAACCCCATATCAGAAAAGGTCTGAACAATAAGAAAAATGCATATGAAAAACAGTGTTTCTTGCATCTATACTTCAATATTTATTAATTTAACTTAGATAAATATTTATTAATTTTCAACTGTTAATAAACATCAATTCATGCATTTCAGGCAAGTAACAAATTACAAAACATCTAATCTATGATTACAGGTAACTGTGAACGTTATTTGGTAAGTCTTTTATGACCAAAGCCAATAAATGCATGAGAAATTTATTGAAATGTTTAAAAAGCAATGTACCACAAAATAATGATTGGAAGGGATTGCTCCCACTATAGTGCATAATATCATTAAATGATTCAAGGAATTGGGAGGAATTTCAATGAGCTTCGATTCCTCACAGCACAGAACCAAGGGCCTAAATGTAACAACTTAGCTGACATAACCACATGGGTATGGGATTACTTTGGCAAACCTTTGTTAAGCACTAAACTATGAAGTTACATTCACAAATGGCCTTAAAACTCTACTGTGGAAAAAAGAAGCCTCATGTTAACCATGAAACAAAAACAATGTCAACTTCTTTGGGCTAAGAGGTATCTAGGCTAGACCATCACACAGTAGAAATGTGGCCAGATGAATCAGTATTACAACATTAAGTGTTGTTTGGAAAAAAAAAAATTCGCCATTGGACCAAAGATAAAAATGACCATCCAGATTATTATCAGCAACAAGTTCAAAAGCCAGGATCTGTCATTGTATGGGGTTGTGTCAGTCCCCTTGCCAAACGTCATTTATACTTCTGTTATGATAGCATTAATTATACAGCATAAATATTACAGTCATGGCCTCCAATACTGACCTGTCCCCAATAGAGAAATTGTGGAGAATTTTCAAACAAAAAAAATGTGACAACGACTAAATGGTTTGGTATCCTTTGCGTACTGTGATCAAAAGGAATAGCAACACTACAAAGTGATAAATGCGTTACCGTCCCAACTTTTTTTGGTGTTGCAGGTCTGAAATGCAGAAATTGATGTTTATTAGTAAATGAAATCAAGTTTACAAGAAAAAACAGTATTTATCTCATATTGTTTGTAATGAAACAAAAGTCTTTTGGATGCATTTTATATACTGTGACAACTTTTTCTGATTTGGGGAAAGCACAGACCTTGAGCATTAATATGGATTGCTGTTCCCTTTGCCTTGCAGAAATATGAAATGCATCTTGGCATATTTTTTATATATAAAATTGGCAGGGTACGTTAGGGAATGTAATGTTCTCTGAGCATCTGACAACACAGATTTGTCAATCAAGATTGACACATGATTCCCCCAGAGCCACTGTGCATGGTGGTCTTAAGCTTCAACTGACACTGTTTCCAGAAACAGTTTGGAGTTTTTAAGTGAACAACAGTGAACTGTCCCATTTTTTGAACTTTATACTGAGCTCTTGTTGCCAGTAGATGTTTCCACCTCACAATGACAGCATTGCAGCTCCAGAAGGGCAGATATTTAAATGAATTAGGTAGGCTTTTTTGGCAGTACAATAAGAGAAGTTAAGATGTGGTTCAGGTAGAATGCTAAACTGAACAGCAAAAGCTTTTGTTAAGTAGTTTGTGCATTTCTGTGGATTATTGAGAAGAAGAAAAAAAATATGTAATGTAATGAGCTTTTGTTACTGATGCAGCTTTGATCATTCGGCTGCTATAATTTTGCTCTGATGAAAACGCCGAGTAGATTACTGTCACACAAATATTGGTTTCTCTAAATGTAATAATTACATATTTCGATTATTTGTGAGTGTTTTGTCTGCACAAATCACCTTTCTTTTCCACCAGGATATTTCTCTTGTCATCAAGGGAATAAAAAATGCCATTTAAAAAACCTCCTTCTTCACCAGATATACCTGAGATATCAAGATTCTGAAGAACAGGAACACTATGTTCCCAGGAAGGAAGAGCAGCATATTATGTTTTATAGAGAATTTATTAATAACTTTATAAATATTTTTTCAATAGTATTGACATGAATTACATTAAATATGTTTGGTGTCCCCTAAAGTTTCCTAAAAGATACATTGTTTTAGTCATGTCAAACCTGTTATTTTACAATAAACAGATTACTCTTAGGCAATGCAAACATTATATATGTAGTTTATCAATAGTTTAAATGATTGATCCACTCTACCTTTCAACTCAGCAGGCCACGGCCTAAATGTACTGTAGCAATTTTAATAGATATTGTTAATATAATAGTTCATGTTAATAAAATGATAACTTCTCATGTATTAATTTGTATACCCAATAAAATCGTTTCAATAGTTCTGAGATTATTGGATAGCTCCAGGCAGATTATGATTGTGTGTGTGGATGGAATTGGAAAATAATCCATTTATTAGGTTTGAGACATAGCTTATTGTGGAAATTAAATACTTGTCCCAAACTGAGTTCTAAAGTATCTTAATTACCTCATATCCATACATTAATGCATACTAAATATACATAAAACATTCAATTGCAATTATGGTAGTTAATGTAAAGGTTTAACACAACACATGTTAAATGAAACAGAAGCACCCAAATATAAAATCTGATCTGAATCCAATACACAAGTAATTGAATCTGGTATTAAACCCAAGTCTTTAGCAGTAACTCTAAAATAGATATTTAATAAACACTTGTTTTCTATGAACATTTATTAATAAACAGTTACTGTGTATAACAGCCTTAAAAAGAACTACAGCAAATGCGAGCTTATGTTATGTTTTGGACATGGATAGGCTTGTCTCTTGTCTCAGCTGTACCAGCAGACCATCACTGACAAGCATAAACCAATTTAGACCAACACGAACAACTGACCAGATTGGCCCACTGAAACACATATGGTCTTGCTAATTAACCTGAATCCATTAATTCATTCCTTTTTTTCACTTTAACTATTTAGACACAAACTGGGTCACTGACAAAGCCAGCCTCTAGCCAGCAGTGTGAAAGGCAGAAACAACCCTTGACATAGTGCCAATTCATCGTAGGGCACACGCTCAAACAATTGGTACATTTTAGAGACACTATTTAGCGTAACACACTTGTCTTTGAATTGTGGGAGTAAGCAAAGGAAATATCCAGACCCTCCACCTGGGATCAAACCCAGGACCTTCTCCCTGTGAGCTGACAGCACTACTCACAGAGCCACTGTGCCACCCACCATCACCCAAAATACAACATACAGTATAAAATAAGAGAACATAAATGGTTTGTGCTTGGAGTTTTTTAATTAATTATTGTGTTACTTGTTTCAAGTATTAATATTTTTTTAAGATTTTGATTATGGATTGATAAGGTGATCAATAGAGGAGGGAGAAAACAGATAAGCTGCGATACAGGCAGAATATATAAGTACTTCATCTGAGAATGAGATCACAGCAAACAGACTTCTTACCTTACGTCATTTTGAGTACTGGGGTTTTCGCTGAGGGCTTTGAAATGCAGAAAGAGAGCCACTTATTACATTATGACTTTAGGGTCACAGCATAAAGCACTTTTGCAGGTAGAGTTAGAAGGCTAGATGGTGTTTACAGTGCCTCTGTCGTTCATTCCTTTTAAAAGCAGATGAAGCATTGCTTTGATATTCAGCTTCACGATGTAGCAATTAGGCCTATTCAGACGCACAAAGCCAGCAATCTAAGACCATTTACATATCAGAGGTTTACCCAGGCAATTACATAGAGGGTCTTTACAAGGGGGCCCACCTGCATTTAGGTTCAGACAATATGGAAATTGCTTTGCATAGTTTCATTAGAGAGTTTTCCTATATTTACAGCAGAGCACAACATTATAAGAGTACAAACAGAGGTGCCAGTGGAAAGTAATACTTATAGTCCAACAGTGCCACCTGCCAGCTGAGTATAGTGATAGTATATGATTACTTGCAGCTGAACACAAGCTGAACACAAACGTAACAGAGACACTGCAGACTACTGCAAGTTATTACATTGCTCACATAAATTAGGGGAAATGAATGAATTCATAAGAACAGTATCCTACAAGGGCTGCTGGACAAGCTGATCCTGTCTATGCCCCATCACTATCAATGTGTTTTAGCATTCTTGAGTGACCATACTGAACAGTCAATGTGTAACACTCACATCCAGCTTGACATGCTCTGTTCACCCCCATGAATACATCACTTGTTACTTGAAAATATCACTTGTTGTTTTCATTTGCTTTTCTGATGTTCTTGTTAAATTATTTTTTTGTGAGCAGTGTATTTCTCAGTCTACTAACCAGCTGAATACTGTTCTTATCCATATTCCCATTCCCAAGCAGTTGCAACACATCTAAGGCATATATTATGGTTTTTTTTTTCAGAAATTAAAACCTTTGATCTGGTACCATCACATAGCACTGAGCATTAAAACTCTCTAAAATTAATTGGTATCACATAGTATTTGCTCCCTTTTATTTCTAAACATATTAAGAGCAATATAATACATTTATGACACAAAAGCACAAATAAAGTTCTGCATAAACAAACAGAATACTGTCAGGTGCATACTATATGGGCAAATGTATGGAGACTCTTCTTCAAATTAGAGAGCGCTGTTGTATCAGTCACACTCACTGCTAGCAGATTACTGAAATTATGCATAAAGGTACAGATTTTCCATAGGCAGAGTGTGGCAGTAGAATGGGTTGTACTGCATACTTCAGTCATTTTGAAGCTTCCTGCCTAGTCATGCTAAAACAAATTACATAACAAAATTGCAGGCAAAGTTTAAAGAACTTGGATGGCTTACATCCAAACATCAAACATCTCTGAGGTTATGATTGGAATACCAACAGTGTGCCAGGGCTTATTGTAGAACATCAATGTTTGACCTCACCAGAATCAATTGGAAAGCCTTCTTAGAAGATTGAAGTCTGTTTCAGGGGGGACCCCACACTCAGTCCAAGTCTATTCTCAGGGAATGAGCCTGGCCAGAAGTTTTGAGAATGACACAAATTTTGGTTTTCACAAAGTTTGCTGTTTTAGTTTTTAGAACCTTTTTTTAGATGTTTACATGGTATACTGAAGTACAACCCCAATTCCAAAGAAGTTGGGACGTTGTGGACCTTTGATTCCTCAGGAAGCACTGCATTAAAAAGGGACATCATTAAGTAATGGATATTACCACATGGGCTCAGAAGCACTTCGGAAAACCATTGTCAGTGAACAAAATTCGTCGCTCGATCACCAAGTGCAAGTTAAAACTCTACCATGCAAAGCAAAAGTTAATTAATCAAAAACAGCCAGAAACACCACCAGCTCCTCTGAGCACGAGGTCATTTGAGATGGACTGACGCAAAGTGGAAAAGTGTCCTGTGGTCTAATGAGTCCACATTTCAAACTGTTTTTGGACCTCGTATCAAAGAGGAAAAGGTTCTGTCTGCAATGTTATCAGCGCAAAGTTCAAAAGTCAGTATTTCTGATAGTATGGGGTTGTGTTAGTGCCCATGACATGGGTAACTAGCAGTGTTAATTTTGACAGCAAATTTTAATTTAGTTTTAGTCTTAGTCTTGTGATTAAAATGTCATTTAGTTTTAGTCATGATTTAGTTATCTGAATTGTTTTTAGTTTTAGTCTAGTTTTAGTCGACTAATTATCATAAGAATATAGTCG
>JAVSBV010000029.1:7141580-7160663 GCA_033117975.1 Parotocinclus spilosoma | reverse complement strand
ATATCCCTGGCTTCTATGCCATTTCTATTCCCCCTATTTTGCTGAGCTCCTGTAAACTTAGAAAACCAAGTTAGTCCTGTGTGTGATGTCTTTTTTGTTTTCTGATTCAGAAGGGGGTAAGCATGAACTGTCTAGATCTAATAACAGCCCACCTCTCTCTATTTGACACTGCCTGTTCTGCTATATCACTTACACTCTTTATAACCAACTACATGCTGTATTTCTTTGTAAGGAGGTCTTAAGCAGTGGATCTGCTTTCACAGATGATGTGATGAGAGACAATTATTTGAATAGTATGGGATGCAGTGGGTCTGCTGAGTATGTGTTTTGATTTGCTGAATGAGGTTGTAGTCTCTGCCTGTCTAAAACTGATCTGATGCCTCATAAAACCAACAACATGCCATAAATCCATATAATACTTTCATGGCCCATTTGACAAACTGTTGTAGCACTTTGTCATTCTTGAGCCATAGAAGCAGGGCTCTACATAATTATTCAAAAACAGTACTCTAGTGTAGGAGGGCAAGATTTAAATAATCGTGGGTAAATGGTATCTGATGATAAATTTAACAGGCAAATCAATGGCTTACTGATGTTGCAGTATAAGTACATTAGTTTTGCAGGAAAGTGCAAGGCTGTTTTGGATCAATCAAGTTGGCATAGAAAACAACCAAAAATAAAGACTTCCTGAGTTTCTTTTTGCTTTATTTATGGAAAAAATTAGTAGTTGACTAGTCAAAATTACTAGTCGTGCAACCCCTACATAACATGCTAACCATGTTGAGAAGTAGGTAAAGTAAAAATATAAAAAGTTAAATATTGTATATAGTGAAAACTCATATAGCACATAAGCATATTTAATGTATTATTTCATCTTCATCCTGTTCAGTGTCACAGGTCAGGTGGACCTGGAGCCTGTCCCAGAAACACACTCATTCATTAACACTCATTCAGAAATAGGGGTATTTCAGAGTAGCCAGACCACTTACTGGCTTTTTAGGAGGTGGAGTGAAACTGGAGTCACTGTAGCTCAAAATGTGTCATGCAATTTTATAGCTATGCAACTCTAGGACATGCTTATTTGCAAATTTAAATGTTATAGGTATGAAAAATGCCATAAAGTTGTCATTAGCCTGAAAATTCCAGTGTATGTATGTGATTAGTATGGACAACTACATAAATTCTTCAAACCTATTTGTCTTCCACCATGCTCAAATTATGCAATAATAGAAGTGCCAAAATAGCTTGGACAATATTTGGTCCGCATACTGACTTATTTCAATTTTGCATGTTTGACTGCATATAGACTGAAGAAGGAAAACTATGCTGTATGATATGTTCATTTTACTGCTTCCCCAATAGTGAGGAGAATGTTTATGGCACTTTATAAGTCAGGCATGGAAATTAAGTGTGAAGAGCTAGTGGAAAGTGGGGGAAATCTTCTGAGTTTAGGCAACAAAAAGTATACTTTTACATTCTCCATTTTGTTGCAGATAGTTAGCCATGCCACGAGTGAGGTAAGCTGTTGTCATTTCATCTGATGCGCCTGTGTGCTAGTCATCAATAGTTCATGAAAGTTCATTAACATTAAACTCTGTTGATGCATGAGGTTCCATTTATTATATCCAAATCCCTCATGTTTTATGGAAACTCTGTGTGTGTGACAGAGAGAGAGTGAGAGAGAGAGAGAGAGAGAAAGAAAGAGAGAGAAAGAGAGAGAGAGAAAGAGAGAGAGAGAGAGATCGAAAATCTGATTGTGGAGTCCAAATGTGTAGCCTAAATTGAAAGGAAGTTTTTGTTACTTGAGTGAATAATTGACTGTTCCTCTAAAAAAAAATGCTTGTTTTCTTTAAAACATTTTGTTTTACAAAGGTTAAGATTAGGTCTCAGTGAAGGTGTATCCCTAATTAGCTACAGTAATATTGTGTGTGTGTGCATGGGTGCGTGTGAGCGTGTGTGCGTGTGTGTGTAAGTGTGTGTAAGACAGAGAGCGACAGACAGAGAGACAGAGTGAGAGAGAGAGAGAAAAACAGCAGCTCCATTTCTGCTCTAATGTGCAATACTTAGTACACCTACATCATTTCACAGGGTCATGGGGCCCATTCACCTCACACAAACTTTCCTTTCCACCTCACTTCTCCCACACTCTCTCTCTCAAACACATACTTTGTGGGCTTGAGACAGTCATAGAGACAAGCTGTCTGGAGGTATGGTGGATGAAATAGAGAACTGTATCACAATATTGCACTATATTGTATCTTCATTGTATATTGTGTCTTCAGACAGTGCTGCCTTCAAACAGTTTTGTTTGTCCACAGTGCTTTAGGGCAAAGTTGTTCCCCTTAAACTGTATGTTTTGTTAATACACATGCAGGACTTTTTATTTGTTTATATTTGCAAAAATGTGGTAGTATTGAATACCAATCAAAATACATTTTATTGTGTTTAGACAATAACAAAATTTTTCCCTATATGGCACTTACGCCATTACAAACATTGTTAATGCTCTGGCATTCACAGTGTGAAGAATTGTTTGTGTGTGTATGCATAAGGTAAAAAGATATGAGGGCCAGAGGTGGTTTAGGAACTCTGCACACTAGACAGAAAAACACATATGTCATTTCTTCCCTAATACCAAAGCTACACCTCCTCTTGCCTATAACAGTGCCAATTCTGTCAGGAAAGGATTCCACCAGTGTCCTGAGCCTGATCCTGCCAGTTGTAACTAACTCTTCCACTATATTTTGGGTATTTGGGGACTTATTTCAGGGTTTCATCTGATGTTTGACCTCTTTAAGGATAGAGACCTTTCATGGTCTGAGGTAAAATGCCATATAAATCTCCTCATGAAAGGTACATTAATAATATTAATAATTAGTTTTCTGTATGGATAGCTCTTGTTAGAGCTGCTCCAAGCATTTCCCTATGTGTGGACACCCCAGGGCTGACCAAGGATCCACTTGATGAATTATATTTTACAGTTAGCTTGACATCTGGGATCCCATAGTAGTAGCTGGAATCTATGGGTGGTGATATAGGAGTTTGGACTGATCTTCTCAGACTGTTACCACTGTGACCCTTAAAAGTATAAGCAGGAATATGGAATATGAGAATAAGACCTGCTGTTTCAAATAATCCCACAAGATTTGAGATTGAAAGCCTGTGATTTTGGCTAATAAATTTGTCCTAACAGCTTTATTAAATAAAATGTATTACTTATTATCTGCAACAAATGTATACAACTTGTGCACATATACATCAGAGACCAAAAAGATTATTTGGTTTATGATAAAATTAATAGATGTACATTGTGAATGGGACTATATTTTGTTAATGGATCTTAAAGCAAGTCAATGGTAACAAAATGTTCCTCCGCTGAGGAGTTTTGTAGGCTTGGCACCTGATCAGCTGTATGAGAAAGAAACATACTTGTCTGTCCGTCTCTTGGGTGAGAGGATGTGAGAAAAAAATTACTGTGAAAATGGTGTGTGTTAGTATAACATGATAATGACCATGTAGAAAAAAATATTTTGAGCAAATACTACATTTCAATAAAACCCCAGATAATGTCACTTACATGTAATCCATAAACACACACCTGTATAGTGGTACAAGCCTCATCAAAAGCACTTCTGGAATCACCTGTTTCTCTTCATGAGCATTTCTTGCAGGCAGTGTGTGAGGGGGTAGTGAAGAGACCAGGAGGATTTAATTTACATCTCCACTAGAAGCCTTACCTCTAATCCTGTCAGTACTACAACACATGGTATACTTTTATGCTGTTCTACTTTACACAACAATGGGAGAGCCTTTATTTGCACTAACTTTGTGTAATGTTTGTGTACTGTGGTAACCTAGCGGTTAAGGCACTGGACTAGAAGGCCCAGGGTACAAATCTCGCCTCTGCCAAGCTTCCACAGTTGGGTCCTTGAGCAAGACCCTTAGCCCACAATTGCTTGGATTGTAAGATTATATCAGTTGTAAGTCGCTCTGGATAAGGGCGTCTGCTAAATGCTGGAAATGTAAATGTAAATATGTAATCACTGCCATTAAGGATTCACTTACAACCTGAACAGTGTGATTGAGACCAAAAAATCAGCTACAGTAGATAAACAACCAATAAATAATAATTCATAATTAAGTAATAATTAAGCAACATGGGTAAGACTGTTTCTCTCTGTGGGTCTCATATGAATACACTTCACATTGATTATGCAGTAACAACAATTTTAAACATATAGTATATTATGTTGTGCCTAGGATTGTTCTGTACATTTATTGAAATCCTTAATCAGTGGAATCTGTAGCTGGCTAGAACCTCATTTATTCAATACACTGAGACAGTTCTGACTATATAAAACAGGGCACATGAGGGGAAATCAATTAAATATCAAATATCGTTTTGAATTGATTTTTTAAATCAGTGGCTTTCACACTTGTTTGGCAATCATTTAGCAATGTTGCAAGTCAACACTGTCATTGTTAAATTAACACTGTCAGTGTTCAGTTCAACTGACAAATTTGCTGTGTAGTGTCTTACATTCTATGCTACAAAATAAGTTAAATTGTCAGGTCAATGTTAGTGCTCAAGATATCTTATTTCTGTTCTCATATGAGATTTGTTTAAGCAATATATCTAAAGTTCAGTTTACATTTATTTATTATTAAATGGTATAAAATTGTACAATTTGTATTATTTAATATCATTATTATTAAATAAAAAATATAATATAAAAGTGTTTTTTCCCTTTAAGTACCCTTTGTACTGCCTCTGAATACTCATCATTATGCTATGTATGGCTGCACACGTTGCAGTTAGTCATAGACCTGCATAAACATAGGACACAGGACATTGCGGGGTGACTGTGTTTAATCCATTCAATACAGGAATATTTAACTCAGTGCAAGTGTCAAAGAACAAGAATTCAGTCAAGAGCATTTGTGCTGTTTATGTACAAGTAAGTGTAAATAAAAGAAACCATTTACATTAGTGTTCATAGGGCTGAATCATGAAATACATGGGTGACATCCAAGTCAGCAGCAAAGAAACAGAAAAAAAACATAATTAAACATGAACGGAAAACCTATAAATGAAATACCAAAGCATGAAAACAAACTAAATGGAGAAGTGGGCTTAAAGGGAGAGGGGCAGTACTTTCTTCATTCAAACAACCACAAAATAAATCAATTACAAACATAACTTGTATATATATTTATATTTATATATATAAAGTGCATTATGGTACAAAAATATAGAAGGTCAGCAGCACCTTAAAACATTTTTAAAAATAAATACACAATTCAAACAAAATAAATTACTGCAAATCTGACATTGATATTTGGCATAAACCTAACAAAAATATATATAAAATAAAAAAGGAAAAAAATGGAATAAAGCATGGTATTCACAAATCAAATCTGTAGCCCTACAGAGCAACAGAATAATTTTCACCATTATCTTTTATTAATTGTTCATCACTAGTCTGGTGCATTGACATTATTTACAACAATAAATACTTCCAAACAATCACTATTACAGTGAGTACTGCAACATGAGCATTAAGGGGCCCATATATAATGTCCTATCAGATCTGAAAGACAAAAAGAGAAATATGGTATTAGTTGCAGACTATTCTCTGTTTATAGCAGGTATATACATCACACTAGTTATTAAACACATGCAAACAATATGTTTCACACACATTCAATTGCCTTAAGTGGGAAACCCAGCTTCCCCTTCTACTTCATTACAGCAAATGTTTACTAAAGTATCTATATTACTCATGAATCTCCGGGAAATATATATTTTATTGAACCAACCACCTCCCAATGAACACCACAGCCTGTGTGCAAAACCAGCTTTGAACCTCCAGACATAAAAATAATAGACACTTGTTGCAGACCATGCATCTCTTGGCATCTATGATGCAAATTTGTATTTATCAAAAAGATGGTGAAAGACTAATGCTCTTGGGACAATTTACATTAAACATTACACACTGGATGTGACTTCAGACTTCACTAGCCATGAACAGACTATGGGTGGATGCATTTGACGCAGGGAAAAAAACACTTCTCGTTTTTTATTTGACAGTGTGCTTATTGTTTGATCCACCCTGAAGCACAGCTTCTCATTCGATGATTGGTCAACCTCTTAAAGAAAACTGGGAATCAGGAAAATATCTGGCTTCTCAAACTTCAATAAATCAACGCCAGCAATAATTTATTTACAATATTTACAATGTATGATAATAAAAATATATATTACATAGTATAATGTAAAATGGACTGTAGCATGACTGGAAGGGTATTAAAAGCATACTGCTGTGGCTGGTCAGGTAATTGTATGGATCATACAGTATGTAAACATAAGTGCTTCCACTGTTTTAAAAAATCCCAGCCACCTCTGGTTTCATATATAACAGCTGAAATAAGCACAACTGTAAATATTCTTAATATAGTAAGTAGTATTAGTGTTAGTATTATACAACTTGACAAAGCCTTCAAATCTGAAAAAATGTGTATGTGCAATATGTGTAAAGATGTGCAAGTATTTCATTTTACTGTGCTCTTGTGTGTGTGGCATGTTGATGCCTTTTTGCTGATTCAGTCTGGTGCATTTTTGGGGAAATCAGTACATGTGTTTGCAGTTATTCATGGGAGACAACATTCCCAGTGCAAATACAAGCTCAGCCAATTTCTGATTCTTTACCCAACACTTCAGAGTTACTCATTCCAAAAAACCTTCAAAGGTTGGTGATACATTTTTGTCCACCACCATACATTTTGTCCATTTATCTTTCATGAATTCATTTTAGTGCTAAGTGACTGCACTTCTGCAGATAGCAGTTATCAAAAGACTTATTTTTTTGTCTGGGTTAAACTGCCATGTACCCACAAGAAGCTGTATGTTCTTGGTGTAATCATCACCAGGAAACATTGCATTTTCAATAAAAAACTATAGCATCACAATGACAGATTTTTTAAATCTGTAACAAAAAGCTAGACTTGATTTCTGCTATGCTCTAGCAATAATTTGCACCACATGCACATACATTCATAATCCATACGACAACCATATCTGTGAATATAAATATGTGAACAGTAATTGACACTGGTCATTACATTATGAGAAAGAAGCTACAGATAAAAATGCAGCTATTTACCGTTGTCAGAGGCTGACAGTGTTCTAGTGCAGCGCAACTTGCTGAGTCACGTGTGTTTGCCACTCCAGGTGGGATCCACTGCCCAGTTCATTGCTCATTGCTCTGCTCAGTGAACGAGCCCGTCGTTTCCTTTTTTCTCCTTCCCTCCGTTTTCCTGCTCTTCCTTTCTTCTTCTTCTTACCCAGAGCCTTAAGTGTGCCATCCTTATATATCTGTGACTTGTTGGTCTCTTGTGGCAGGTTGGTGCCCTCCTCATCTTCCAGGCCAAAGTTGATTGGCAGGTTCTTGGTTCCACCAGCAGGCTTTGGACGGGCTGTGCCTGGGTTCTGACTGGTGCCCATGCCTACACCCACAGGAATACCAATACCAACGGTCCCACCACCGCCACTGACTCCACCTCGTTGCTGGACTTCACGGATCTCAGCTGTATGCACCTCATGCAGTAGCTCCTGCAGCCACATTTTCCGCTCAAAATCATGCTGTGTCCGACCCTTGTCATGTAACATCTGCACATGTGCCACCGACCGCTTTCTAAGAGAGAGAAAAAGATTTTTACTAATTAGATATTTTTTTTCAAGCAGATTTAGTTCCATGTTAGACAACTAAAACTGTTTAAAATGGTTTTAGACACACTTCCATAGATAACTCTGAATTTGTAACAGATACTGTACATCAGCAATATCTTAAGCAGAGAAACAACAAATAAATGAATTAATTAATGGTGTCCTACTTTAAATGATTAGGAAAACCTTTTGCCTGTTCCCCTGACAACTGACAATTACTGTAGGTGTTCTTTCTTTCTTACTTTCATTCTTTCTTTCATGTTGCAACAGTCTGTTTGGATGTTCATGACTGGAGCAAGGTTATATCAATACTAGCCAGACAAATCACACTGGGCCAGTTTATAGCAACCAATTAACCTATTGCATGTCGTAGGAATCTGGTAGGAAACTGGAGTGCCTGGACTAAACCCACACAGGCACGAGGATGACATACAGACTCCACACAGACTCCGAGGTTGGGATTGAACCAGGAACCTCTGGAGTTTTGCAGCGGCCACGTTAACCACTTGCAACAGTTTGCCGCCATGCCTGTAGTTGAAAGAAAGCCCTCTGCGGTTGTATGCACTTTTGGGCTCTTGGCATATTGTCCAAATTTTTTAAACAATTACATGTATCACAGATCTGGTGCGTGTAACGTGCCAAAGTAAAGCATAATTCTGGGCTATTTCAAATTTTTCACTTTTACTCATGGCAGCGGTGGTATGTTTGCTACCTGCTTGAAACAATTGGTATTGCAAGCATAAATCAGGGTAACCAGTAGATGGCAGTAGGGTAACAAGAGAATGGTCTGGCACATTACAATGGTCAAGGTCTATAAAGTCAAACATAGCCCTGCAGAAATCAACATTGTCACTATCATTACCAGTTATAAGTTAAAACATGACAATTTATTTCTTAATATTATATAACACATATTATGGAACAGACAGATAAAGAGCTGTTCAAGATCTCAAGCAAGAGACAATGGTGAAAGAAAAAAACAGGCAGCAGCAAACTTGATAAACTTGACATAGTTTAACTGTGGAACATTTTCATGACGTTGATGGGAGGAATTTTTCATTAAACATATTTTACAAAATATGAATTAGGTGTGTCATATGCATAAGTATCTATATGAGAGACATGTAGTTGAGCTATAACAGTGAATACTCATGAAAGAAAGTGTATTGAAATCTGCAGGTAGGTTTAACAGGTAGGGTTTTCTTCTTTTGTCTGTTTACAAAGTGGTTACAAAGAAAGCAACAATACCATCTACTAATGGACTATGTGTTTAGGGGTGAATACCAACGTTTTACCTGTAGATTGCCTGTAGACAGTGGTGCTTGAAATTTTGTGAAAATTCAAAAAAAGTTTCCAAAAAAACCATAATCAGAAGCCAATTAATCAAATGATCAAAAAATATTATACTATATTATAATTATGTTGTTCATTGTTCTCTTGATGATAGACTATTTAACATTAGTCAATGTTAGAGAGGCCTTTAATTGCTTTGGTGGTCTTGAATTAATTCCATCTGTAAGCAGACTACATGACTGTAAATTTGTGTCTAAAGTGTCCAAACTCCCTGATAAGCAAGTGTTTTTCTAAGCTCCTCAGAAATATTTTTTGCTCATGCTGTGATACACTTCTACTTAAATGTTTTTATCAGACTTTTAAACATGTGAGAATCAGAATTTCATAGATCAATGTTCATTCAGTACAACAGGCCACCTGCCCACATATACCTGATTGTCATCCAAGTGATTGAAAACACCTGACTCAAATTTCACCTTCAAACTCACTGCTAATCCTACTTTCACATACTTTTATACTTTCACATACATTTATACTTTCACATACATTTTTCAAGTAAATGACCAAGTATAATATGTTTGTCTCATTGGTTTAACTGAGCCTTATCTACTTTTATGACTTGTGTACACCCGATAATTTGTTATGGCATATTTATGACATATATAGAACTTAAAATCAACACTAATGTGGCCATTATTGTTAAATCAGTCTGTTAAACTGATTTGGGATAAAAAATTCCAACTGAGCATGTTCAGATGAGTTTTCCTTTCATTTGAAATACCAGTTTATCCTCCCACACTCATCTCCTAAGAAGGATTATTTCCCATTTATGAAAAAAATGACTTCAGCCCTTTCTCACAATTTTCAGTATGCATTCAGAAGAATTCAATAGCATTAAATGTTCTACGAGTGCCAAACACTCCCCTCAAACTCAAAAACCTAATATTACTACCTGCTTAGATAAGTTAACAGAATGGAATAAACTGAGAAGTTAGGTAAGGGCAAAAGCTAAACATTGGCAGACGTCAGTGGGCACACATAAGAAGCCTTTGTTCTGAGTCTCACATTTAACCCCCGCATTGGACACATGAAACTACATGGAAGACTGAAAAAAACCTCAAGTAGTATTTTTATATGATATATGATTTTATATGATAGGATATGGTGTAGATTGAAAAGTAGTATTTGTTAAAAGTCATGTAAGGACATTTCTCATTAAGCATTTTCCAGCATGGTGACACAAAGCCGTGTTTATGAAGCCAACTTGAAACAAAAGCTAGCTTTTCAACGATGAACAAAGTTCAAATGACAGATCAGCATCATCATAACCATGATTACTGTCATCACATTAAAAACCAGACTTTGCAAGCATAATCAATTATCAGTATATGTTCCTGAGTTATCTGGAATGTCTGCTCAGAGGCGATGCAGTGGAGGGAAACTTTAATTTCTCAACAGCTGATTCTCGCAAGAAAATGGAAAATTCATAGCTAGAGAAAAAGATAAACAATTATTATAACTGCGTGATTATAGATTAGGTTTATTAAAAAGTACATTCACCCCATATCATATTAATGTCTGCAATGAACACAGAGACAAAGGTTTCTTTCCATTTTTCTCTTTTTAGGTGGTGGTATATAAACTTACACAGTCGTACAAATCTTAAGAAACCTTATTTTCTTTCTTCTATTCATAAAAATGTTGCAAAAGAACAGATGACAGGAACAGTTATGTGACTGCAATAGACTGTAAGACACCTCTAAAAAGAATCCAGCATTGTTTTACTTTAAATAATATTACTTCTGAAGCTCCCTACGGTTCAATAAGAGACAGGGAGATAGAATGGCAAATGAAAAGGCCATGTATGGAAAAAATCCAGTTACTGCCTTTAGGTCCACCTGAAGATGTGAAGATGTTTATCTGTGTTGTTTCAAAAAACACAGCAGTGTTAAGAGTGCCCTGTAATCGCCCTTGGCCACATTGCATGCACTTTCAGAAATCTTTCTGGCTTGAATGTTTGATCTTTGAGAGCTGACTTGGTGCATAGCCAGTTTAAACTCCAGGAGGAGGCATTGTGCTCAATGGCAGATCGTCAGCTCTGCGGACTTGTCAGCATAAGCTTGTTATAAATGGTGAACGCCCTTTTAGATGTTTTGCAAGCTTGTACCAAGATAAAAGATCTTGAGTGGATCCTGATGAAAGAGGACCTGTGTAGTTTGGATCCATCTGACTTTACTTGAGACTTTAATATCCTTTGTACAAACGAGAGTTCAGTCTGTTTGAGATTATTATCAGTAAACGTTCTGACATTTACTCAATGGATTCCTTTGTCCTGGCAGTGATTACATGTGATTAATTGATACAACATGAGCTGTTTGTGGAGTGTTTCCATTAAAGAGTAGTTTGCTCAGTGTAGGTGGCATAGTAATGAGAAAAAGGATGACTATTTAGGCTCAGGGGTCAAATGTCAAATGACACATCGTAGTCTTTGGTGACCAGACACACATCATTAAACTGAGCAATGAATAGCCAGCCGCATGGACTCATCCAACAACCAGTCACCACCCTCCACCTCCAACAAACAAACACGTTTGGAACATGGGAGTAGAGACCACACACATGCAGACAGACATATGAATCAGCCCAGAGCTCAAGCCTGCATCAACATGACAGAAGCTCTAAAATATCCTCCCTGTTACTCTTAAACTACAAAAACGGCCTCATTCAGAGCTCACAGAGGAGTCAGGATGGAGACAGTGTCTTTGGGAGTCTCTTAGAGCTCTTTGGTATTTCAGACAGAAATCTAGCATTATCTTCCCAACAAATACAGAGCTTTTGAAAATAAGTATGTGCTCTGTAAATATTATTTATAAGACATTTATAGCATTGAACTGACAGTGTAACAAGTACGAAAAGTTGCAGGATAAGTGTATTGACAATAGAGAGGGGCAAGGAGTGCACGAGCATTACGTGAGATTAAGGTTGCAAAGCAAAGGGCTTCCCAGAAGCGTGTTTTGCATCCTGGGCCCTGGTCAGGGGCACGCTGGACATGAAAGCGCATTGGCTCAGCTCAGCATAATGTACTCCAGCAGGAGAGTGCGTTTAGTTTGGGCCATCGCCTAGTCCAGCATCAGCACTCTCTCTCTTACTCCTCACCTCTGGTGTTCCCTGCTCTCAGTAACCACTCTCTCTATCGGACAGCAAGCCCCTTGTGGGAAGAGGAACGGAGGACTACGGGCAACTGTCATGGTGAGAAATTGACTCACAGCCCAGTCTGAAAGCAGAGCGATCTGGGGGAGGTGAAGAAGCGGAGGGTGTTGGCACACAATCGGAGTGAGCATCCCCCCTCCCCGAGTAAACACACAGGTGGGCACTCGCTATGAAAACAGCTCCCAGCACGATCTCCGAATGAACACATTTTCCAGACTGTTACAGCCACCCACCTCACTCTCCCACTGTCCAACAGGTGATATAGAAGGAATAGGAAGAATCTAAAGATGTATTAAGTGCAAAATAAAATTATGAAAACTACAATGATCTCTACTACTAATAATAGCTACCCCTATATCATATTATTTCATTACTATTATTAATGTAATTGGAATAGAAAATGTTGCATTTTAATGCACAGTATGAAGCAATAATAAACAATAAAAATGAATGGACTTACATTCTGTTGCTGAGGGCATCAATGGGCCTGCCATAATGTGGCACAGGCGAACACAGTAAAAACACAGAGAAACACAATTGCTGCAGAATCCTTCTTTCACACAACATCCTCGGGCTCTGTGTCTATAAGACAACACAAAGCAAACAGTCATTAGATAAAGCTCAGCTCACACATGCTGGAGGACATTTGTTTGGGCAGATACCGTTAATTTACTATGTAACTAAATCACACTACACATGGCATTCCAAGTGGAAATGTGATTCCTTTCCATGTGTTTTAATTGTCTTCACTGGCTGTACAAATTGCATCAGATAATCAAAAAAACCCAAACTTGTTTAATAACACAAACGATTTCAATTATCCCACACTGTACATGCTGTAAAATATCAGTTGGGAAGTAAAAACTGAAAAGCTATATAACCCACACAAATACAGCAGTTGTTTTAAAATTCAAGAAAATCCTCAGTGCCCTAACAAAACGTAAACCACATAACAAACCTCAAATTAGCCAAGACAAGAACCATAGTCATACACATAACTTACACTACGATGATGCCTTCTTCTTCGAGTCCTCTCACTTCTGTCCTTAGTACTTTAAGACTGATCAGGTTCTCTCAAAGTGTCCAGACGTTGATGAAATAAAACCACTTCAGACCAAATCACTTTGGTGAATCCAGATACTGAGGTCCTATTGATGGGAAAATCTCCCCAACTTGATGTAAGTCAACTCTTAAACATGGGTTACTTCCCTTAAAACAATGAACTAGTCCACTGTTTCTGTTTTCTTGTTTCCAAGGAACTTTTCTAAAGTTAGTGAACCAACCAAAGCTGAGCCAAACTGAAAGCCCAACGCCAGATAAGAATCAAAAGATTGTAAGATGTGAGATGAGCGTGTGCTCCAGGTGGTTTCAGGAAGGCAGTCCTTCTTTTTCTGCCGCCTGAGGCTGTGCTCCAGCCTGTTATAGAGGAGGCTCTGGACCAGTAGAGTGATGGGAAAGTTTCAGCGCAAGAGTCTGTACTCAGGTTAAGGGAGTGAGGGAGGGGTGAGACACAGAGGGAGGGATGAGGTGGAGAGGAAGAGTGGGAGGGGAGGTTATGACTTGGGGAGCCCTCGGAAAGAGTCAGTCCTTGTGTAAAAGTGAGCATGTACAGTATATGTTTAAGAGAGAAAAGTGTCCAAATGTGGCAAGAAGGTGGCGCCCAAGGAGCATTTCAGCTAGATATGTTAGTGTTTACTGTTACAAAAGGTTAAGAAAAGCATGTGTGTTGTGTGTAGAAATTTTAATTTACTGATTAAATAGTGCCATGTGAGTAGGGTTTAGCTGTGGGGTTGGGGTTAGAAAATAGATTATGTTCAAAAAACTTAAATATGATGTCACACACTTCACACATCATTAATTGGTCTGTATACTGGCACTGAAACATAAACACATGCATGCAACATTGCCATGCCAAAGAAGGAAAAGAAACAAGACAAAAAGTCTAGTCTATATGAAGTTATTCATTTTGAAGTATGCTTACTGCTTTTGACACAACATACTGTTCATATCTGACAAAGCATTATGCTCTGCATGTTGACCCCCACCTCCCCACCCATGTCTTTAAACATTTTTGTACTTTTATATTTAACCTTTCAAACATATTCAGATAGACTAAATTAAGCCCTAGAGACTCCCACCTGGTAAAACCAGGAGGCTCAGCTACCCAAGATATATCGCCTAAACACCAACATGCGCAGTAGGCGCAGCCACATGTCTGCTGGACCCCTGAAGACAACCTTAAAGGAAATTCACATCATTCTTTACACCCCAATGAGCCAATTTAGTGCATGCAATAAACTGCATGAGGAGGCCAGAAATATGGCAGAGCTCATTAGAAATGAGCGTGTTGGGGATGTTGGGCTATATTTCTTCATGTAGCACAGTGAGTTATAGGAGAGAACAGAGAGCTATTAATTATGTGATTATATTTCTTTCTCACATTTATTGAAGTCATTATTTGTGTTTCATTTCAAGACAGGTATGATTTAATATGGATAAGGGTTAGTTCCACTGTTCACTATATTAAAGGTGCCTCCAATCACAACCCAGGTTCAGATCACAACTTTTATAATTTTAATAATCTGAAACACTTGTTAGGCTGTGAACAATATTTCTTCACACTCTGGTTATTCAGGAAAGGTGAGCTATGTTTATTTCTATTTTGAAAGCTGATAGTAGTGTAATAGATTACGCTCTTTGGTGCTCTCAACAGCGAAGGTGTTATTTACCTACTATTAACAATTGTTTAATAGTAAGATTTTTTCCCAGCTATGCATCTTCTAATCTCCAGCTACTTTTGCGTTTGAAACTCAGTCTGCTGACATTTTCTGTTAGTAGAAAGCTGACTAGATCTGTGACTTCTCCGTGTAATATTGTGTAACAGCATTTCCAGGTACCATTGTATTGATGGAACACTGGTGTCCCACTGTTACATGTCATGCTCTGGCTGGCTTTCACTCAATATGAGATGCACCCAGCTCTGATATAAGATAAAACCATTCTGTATTTCTACAAAACCAGGCTGGTCAGTGTTATGAACCAAAATGTCCCATGGATTATATAATACTAGATCACAGTAATTATCCGTAATTATTTACAGCGATCAACAAAATTCAGAAGGAACTCGCACATAGCCAGTTGTTAAGGTGAGCTGGACATGCAGCCACTTGTTTAAGTTTCGGTCTTGTTTATAGAAAACATTCCTTTTTCTCTCTATAACTCAGCTGGAGAGGTACCTAACTACACTGATGAAGCACTGGGTCAAACTCACCCTCTTACTGAGTTGAATATCTTCAATTACTTCCTTCTGTCTTATATCTAAGCCCTTTCATAACAGACCCTCAAAAGTTTCAAAACTTTTGCATGCTCTTCGTAGTGTGAGACCTTAAGGCAGCTGGGATGAGTTTACAGTATTTTAGATGCAGTCATTCTGGTTCATCATGTAGATACTGCTGAAAGACAGGCTATTCAGAGGTTAGTGAACAAGAGTGCACCTCAGACAAAGATTGCAGTGACCAAAAACATGGGACCACATTTGGCCAGGGTGGCCAAAAGGCAGGGAGCCTTTTTTCATTTTCCTTCTTCTGATTCAATTAATTAGCTGAAGTAGCCAATTTGATCCACCTAAAATCAGCCTCAATAATCTGTCACGAATTAGATCATTGCCTTCTTGCATATGTTTGAATAATGTTTTGGATCACCTCCAGCACTGTGAAAAAGCAAAACATTTTCCAAACAACTCTTATGTGCCATGGGAAGAAGAATTGCCCGCTCAAGGATTTACATGTTTTTTTTTTGTTATTTAGCAAATCATTGCAACTATTTTCCAACATAATATAAATGACTTTTCCAGTATTGTAATTACTGTATTTGACTAGGGAAGCTGGTAGTAATGTTAGTATAGCCATTGTGTCCTGATGATAATTCTGCTAAAAACATGAACATATACTGTATACAGGAGTTATCAGCAATTATACAACTTTTTTCTTCTTTCCCAGAAACATGAGTCAGCCTGTTGCCCTACAGATTGTTAGCATTACATTACATTGAATTTTATGGCTGCTTTTATGTTAGAATCCCACCCACATACATATCAAGGGAATTTAACAAATTCCTCAACAGTGAACACAGTAGACGTATAATATAATATAATAAAACATATACAGGGGGTCTAGATATACAGGCACATGCATTTAGGCATGAATTTAAGGGACATCAATTTTAAACTGATGTCATTTATTAATGAAGGACTAAAACGTATACAGTATGCTTACTTTGTCTCTTTTTCCATTGCTGGAGAATAATTATACACTCTAACAAAAGCTCTTTTGAGTAGAAAGCTTCAGGCAGTATACAATATATTTCAAGCTCCCACTTTTAAGATAATGGCTTACATGCATCTATCCCTGTGGATCCATGTTTTAGGCATTTACAAAATTAAAGTAAAGTAAAATCACAACCCATCATGGATAGCATCACTCACTGGCTTCTGGGTGACATGTGTTCTGTGTTTGTGATGCAACATCCCAGATAAAAAAAACAACTTATTCATTAGTGACTAATGAAAAACAGACCATGTTTCTCGCCTAGAAGTTTGTTTAATTGAAGAGTCCCTTTCTGCTTACAAAAAATCTACCCCCAACTAGAGCAGCAGAGTTAATATTAGTAGACCTACTGACAATTTATGGCCTTCTCTTCCCTTCCTGTAGGACACTTCCTTTAGTCTTTACATGAACATCTACCTCCAGCCTACCTGTCGCAGTGCACCCATGTGTTTCTCTCCGTAGTATTTCATGTTGGCTAGGAAAAAAAGACCTCATTTGAGGCCACTAAAAGGCTACATTACCTGCATATAAACAGGTAAAAAAAAGTATTTCCTGGCAGACAGAAACCTGTAGGG
Source organism: Parotocinclus spilosoma (assembly GCA_033117975.1). Taxonomy (NCBI): domain Eukaryota; kingdom Metazoa; phylum Chordata; class Actinopteri; order Siluriformes; family Loricariidae; genus Parotocinclus; species Parotocinclus spilosoma. The sequence continues at coordinate 7,143,531 of JAVSBV010000029.1, read as the reverse complement.
CACAAGCCAGGAAAGCTGTTTTTGCTTCAACAAGATTTGCTGTCCTTAGACAGTGTAGAGTGTACAAGTTATTAATTGCTTGCACAACAACACATTTCATTATTTCATCTCCATCTTCGTATACTGCCCCTGTCATGAATAGTGGGGGATTTACACATCTGCAGTGTGTGGGCTTGGGTCTGAGACAAAGTGGATACTCCACATTTATTACATCCATGTGACAACTGAGAGAATTTGCTTCCACTATGACCACGGCTGGCTTTGTCTGTGTCTATTTTCTGTCACTGTTTTATTGTGGGTACATAGTCGTCAGATGTTTATCCAGTAGACGTAAAACATAAATGAAACCTTTTCTTTTGTGGTTGTTTAATATTGTGCTGTATTGTTGTGTTAATGGATGTTATCATATAATTGCATATAGCCTTCTTGTGATAACTGCAGCCAGACTGTTGATGAAACCACACATTACAGAAAGTAATCAGTTACTGGAAATCTTTAGCCCTATGGCCAGATTATAACCTGGGAGACCATGCAACTTCTAAAGCAAACAAAAGTGTAACATAATAAGGACCAGGTGAAACAATGGATAATCATCCCACCTTTTAACAGCCTTAATTTGAAGCTAAGGTCACTGCAAGAAGAAGACCACAGTGGGTTTCCAGTTAATTTCATATCACTTTAAATGTCATGAGAACCAAGTGACAGACATTGCTTGTCATGCGATGGCTGCCAGTCTCAGTTAGTCCCTGTTTAGCAGAACTTGCCATGCTAACCTATACTGCAGCTGCTTACAGCTTGCACACATAATGCTTATATCAGAGAACAAAATGAGAACTGGTGACTACCTCAAAGCATTATCTTTACTTAAGGGAGATCATGCCATTGCCACCTATACAGAGCTTTAACACCAGGTGTTGAAGACTGCTGGAGTAGTGTGGTTAATATTCACCATTGTTATTGTATGTGGTCACAATGTTTGTTTTCTGTTACTAGTTTTATGCATTTGTTATTGTGAGTTATGTAAAGATGGCTCAAATTTCTCTCCAGTAATGAGTGTTTTGGGAAAAAAGATGAACCCAGGGAATGAAAGAAAAAGAGATTAAAAGAGGGGGAAAGGGAATGCATGCAAAACCTACATATCTTCAGGTATGATGTCTGTTTGAGTATTGATGTGCTTTTCTGGCAGACATTACTTTCTAAGTGTGTGCTAAGCAATGGGCTGGCACAGCACATGTGGATCAAGTTATCCCACTGTTCTGTAGTCAATTATAGAAGACTGTAGCTGCCTCTCAGCACACGCTACAGGAGAGGGGTTTTCACATGAAGCCCCCTTGTGTGATTTAAGATGCCATTTGTCTGTTTGGCCACATCACTAGAAGATAATAATTGAAACATGTTCATTTCAGACAATCACTATCACAAATATGTTCAAACATAGAACTACAAACCAGGCAATTGGGCTGGTAAGCAAACGTAGGTTTTTTTCCTAAGTTGTCTTGGCAAATATTGACATATATGTTCCAAGCGTCCTAATCAGAATGGCATTGGAATCAGTGCACTATAGTGTTCAACTATATCGCTTGCAGGAAAGTTGCTTTGCATTTTTGTCAGAGCCTGAACTCAGAAATAAGTGAAAATAATTTTTTGTGTACTCATGTTACCTTTATTTAAAAACATGCCTCTACATGTATAGGATAAGACACAATGGTGATACACATTGGAAAATCTGTTTATACTCACTGTAGTGATGATTAACAGATGCCTCTCAGCAGTACTCAGCAGTCCACCTGATAGATTTGCAACTTAAAAAATAGTGCAAACTTTTATCCGGAAATTAATTAGAAATGTCTCCTTTTATTCTTTTATTAACTTAAGTCCAGTGATAAAGATGGTGAAGCTGTAACTTCATTTGAATCTGTACCGACCATATATATATATATATATATATATA
>JAVSBV010000029.1:7125713-7139477 GCA_033117975.1 Parotocinclus spilosoma | reverse complement strand
TGAAGACTCGCGCTAATTAGAAGACAGGACTGGGGGAGCGCGAGAGAGGGAGAGAGTCACAAGCGGGATTTCTCACAATTTCAAAGGGGTATTCATATTTTTTGTAGGCACTGTACAATTAATTCAATCTGGTATTTTCTGTAGTATTAGACATTTTATAGCTCTATAACAGTAGATCAAATCAAATGTGAAATACTGTAATGTTTTTAACATAATCAATACTGCATTTATTCGACCCCTGTCCTAATACATTTATAGGTCATTAATGGTTTCAAATGGAGCTAAATGTTTGAATCAACAATGGTTTAGATCAAAGAAGTGCAACTCTACTTATAGTTAATGTTTACTTCTTGGTGATATTGATATGTTACTTAAAACATTTTTTTACAATAATTTACTTATTACAATTGTAATAACTAAATTAAACATGGATACAAACACAGTGAAAATGCATATTAATGCATTAATAAAAGCCATTAAAGTTTGGATAAATGATGCAATTATACTCTATAATAGTTTTTTTTCGAAGACAGAGTTACATATGGGCCAAGCAAAATGGAGTAGAAAATCGTAAGTCAAAACCATAACAACAATATGTACAGGCAGGATAGCAAAATACAAGGCAAAAAACAAGTCAAGAAACATAGAATGGTTCATGAGTAGAAGGTTCAGAATCATGGTGTAGTGCAGTGGCAATAAAACTTCCCAAATGAGTGTGTGAGAGAGCGGTGTTTGAATGTCCACAAATTCAATCATATAGGGAGACTGTGAGAGAATGAATGACGTAGCAGGAGTGAAGCATGTTGGGATATGGAGTCTGGAAGAAAAGGGATCATGACAAAAGACAAAATTAACATTACAGGTAAAATTACTTGTCATTATGAAATTGTTTTTATTTTTGCCTGTATTTATCAGAATAGTAAGTGAAAAAAAGGGTGGAAGGTGAAACAGGGGATTCATAATTATATTATTAAGCCAGCCTTTTTTTTCTGGGATTCTGCCATTTACAGAATTTTTGATGAACAAACCTTACACACATCGGGCCTTGCCTCCTTTATATTTTTAGTTTATTTTTAAATGACTATTACTGCTGGTACTGGTAGATGTAAATTGCCTTTAGATATGCTTGTAAAATTATTTGTATGGTTAATACCTCTGTACTACTTGGACTATAAGGTTGAAAGTTAATGAAGTCCTTCTGCACTGAGAGAACTGGTATGAGAGAGAGAGAGAGAGAGAGAGAGAGAGAGCAGTTAAACTCATGTTTGTCTCTGGTGCCCATGAGCCAACGCCTTTCCCGGCGTGAGCTCAGAGCTGCAAGGGCCCAGCGCTGTGTGGTCTTTGTTTATTGCCAACCACTCTCTGCCTCTGCTATCCCAACAGCTCTTATGGCTGTGTTACCCATCTCTCAAATTCTTGCTTTGATGTGAAATGTTGACAACTCTATTTGCTTCTTGAAACCTCTTTCATGTTCTTTAACTTAATTTTGCTATCCTGGGCTTAATTGGGCTTGGCAACTATGCATAGGTTTTGCAGGGAGTAAACAGATATTGTTCACAAATGTCACTTATTTGCTTTCCAAATGAAGACCTGTAAGTGCTTTTGTCCTAGAGGTTGTTTAGATGTAGCCAGCCCTTCTTCTTACATTGATTGTTACTGTGGTTTCCTAGGCTATTTTTCTACACGTAACAGTTGTTCTACACCAAACATTTTGCATCTCTTTGAAAGGACCCAAAAAGATGACTGGTGGCATGAGGTCAGCCCTCTGCTTGGCCCCATGTGTTCCTGGACACTCTGCACTCATTTCTATTAATCACACACTTCCAGGAAATATGTGCGACAGGCAGTTTGTTTGGCTGCCAACATGTGGCACACAATTCAAGCTTTCACTATGGTTTACCATGCACTATTTACACCTTCTTGAGTTGTTTAAAACTAATTAACCACTCTTGCTCATAACATTTCAACGGTATGTAAAGGGTACAGTGAATCTGCAGGCCTGAAAGCTGTACTGCATTCTGGCATGTTGAAACCTATTTTGCTGGGTACTAAGCAGACCCATGTCATGTATGTGTGCTTACATAATTATGTAAAAAAACGGCACAGAGTGGTTGAAGGCATGTTAAACAGAAATGACTATGTGAATTTCCACAAGCTAATTTGTCACATCTAAATGTTTCCGGGACCACAGTTTTAATAAGAAAAGCAGAGAAGAAACGTATGTCTTGTAAATGTTGTGAAGGAACTGGATTTGGATAGACGCTTTGTGAATGTGGTTCTGCGTCTGTAATGGGAGGGTCGGGTCTTTAAGACCACCTGGTGTGGGCCGATTGGATGTGTTTCTCCCAAGGCTGGCCAGCAGCTGTGTGTTGTTCCAGTTTTCTTGTCTCCAGATTAATGTTAGGCTCCATGTTACTGAGGTTCCCTTGTTCTGTCGACGCCGAGGCGCTGGGTGGGTCTGCAGACGCTGCCAATCTATGAGTATGACAGGGAGACTGTAACAATAATAACACAGATTGGTCTAGATTTGGAGAGGAAGCGCAGAAAACCCCAGATCTAATCTGGATTGCAACCAGAAAGACCAATTTCTTAACAAATGTATTATATTGATTTTATACATGATTAAAGCAATGCATCGTGTGTCCATATAAGGTACTGTGATGTTAGGTTTTATCAAGGACAAGACAGTACGGATGCTTATTTGTGTAATAATTTATGTTTTATATAAAAATGTCTGCCGTTAATTTAATTGAGAGCAAACAAACAAAAAGAGCAAACACAGAAAATAAACTTAGCCAATGTAATAGCTAGATAGTAACTCAATTTGGTACCACTCATCAAAGACATCCAAATTCGGGAATGAAGGTGAAATCTGTTCTTTATTTAGACAACTCTGCCTTTATTAAGGAATATAAAAGCAAAATCATACTGTAAAAAATGCTTCCACATGTGTGCATAGTTTGTTGTGGAGACTGAGAGTTGAACTTGACAGTATGGAACGGGTTTGAGTGAATATACAAAAAGGCTCTTTTAAGGATCCTGTTTGAAGCCCGTAATTAACTCTGGTGTGTGCTAATTAAATCATAGATGCTGCTAATTATTTGTGCCTACTTCAAAGAGAATGTTGTCACTTCATATGCGTTTAAATACATGTGAAATGCAAATTAAAAGTGTGGCAGGAAAAAACACAGTTATACTACAATAAAAACATTTTGAACAAGGTAACATATGATCTCTCACCTTATTCCTTTAACTGACTTTTTTATGATTATTTAATATTCATATACTGAATGGGGGTTTGTTTCCTCCCCTGATTAAAAATAAAGAAGAATGTCAGTCACACTAGGCCAGTAACATGAAGACCTATGTTCAAGTCTCAGCGGTGCCTTCAGCCTGACAGGCAGATACAAATTAATGTTCATTTTTTTTTACTTTTAAAGGAATAAAAGTGCTTTAGGGTTCAGCAAACATGCTTTTTTATTTGGAAATGTATTATATTTTGTTTCATGGAAAGTGCTTTCTACTGCAGGACTGGCAAATGGTCTCCAAATTATCATATAAAGAGTTGTTATAAACTGTTGCATTGATTATTAACCTACCTCTATATGCCACATCAGGGATACAACAGGTCAGTAATCACACTGCCTAATTTAAATGAAGTGCGTGTCTTTCAAATGTTCATAGTTTATAGCTGATTCCTGGTATCCTATATCCCTTCTGATCTAGTGGGCTTAAGAGAAAACTCACAGTTAATCCTTTTCTGACGAGTCTCACAGCAATTTTGGAACCATCTGTGATTTTGGACATAGTGTGAACGTTGTGCTCTATATTTAGTGTGGTCTTGTTTTTTTTTTTTTTTTTTTTTTTAAATTTAAGATAAATGTTCATTGTTCCTTACAAAGACTGAATTAAGTTTCAAGACTTTGCTCTCCTTATGGTAAGAATTTGTTAAATTGTCTTATAGACATCTTACAGTACAGTGTCTCTCTCACTCTCTGTCTGTTTTTCAAACACACACAGATAAAAACGAAGGATAGGGAATTTGAAATGAATCTGTGGTGTTCACCCCTACTATTAATAGTCATGTATGTGTCTCATTTGCTTGATGTGGCAAAAAGTCATCTGTGGAATATGTGCCCAGGAAAAGCTTTTCATGTTAGTCCAGGAGTACAACGCCAAGAGAGTAGAATGATACATTTTCACTGGCCTCTCTCTCACATTCTTTTTTTTCAGTGCTGCTAACAAATGACATATCAAAGATTTCAGTGCCAGCAATTTTACATGTTGTTTTAGTAACAAAGCAAATAACACCAAATCTCTGTGATCAGGTAAATTACCTGATAATTACCTGAAACCTGATAATAATAGTTTTTACTGATGTTTTTTTTTTTATCATGTTTGTCTAGCTTCCTTGTTTGCACTTCTGTTGTTTGAGTTTCTGTTGGAACTAGTGCTTTTGTTGGCTATGCTGCATTTCTTATTCCCGATTAGAGTTGAGCGACTTACTTAGTGGCCCCTTAAGTCCCAAATTTGACTGGAAACTCCATGTGTGCTTGGCGCCGTTTTCTGCAGCCCAGCTCCTGGTTGGCCTTCCCCTGAAGAGAGGAATGAAGAGGCTGGAATTACAAAATCCTACTGGAGCTTAATCTCTCAGGTCACCTCTACACATGGAAACTACTGTAAATTTGTGCAAGAAAAACAAGTAATGTGAACTCTGTTAAACATAAAGAAAGGCTTGAGAATGGATCTTAATAGAGCTCCATATATGCCAGCTATGGAAGTATTACTGCTACTTAACTGACTATAAATAACAATAATAATAATAATAATAATAATAATAATTACACACACTCTAATAATAATAATTAATAATAATAATAATAATTAAAACAATAGTTAATTAGTCAATTAGTTAATAGTTAATAGCTGTTTTTCAAATGCAAGATTTAAGAACAGGTCTTAATTCTAGTGTATTTGATGCCACAAATACATTTAAACTATATATATTATATACCAAAATATTATATATATATATATATATATATATATATATATATATGGGCTAACCCTAACCCTAACCCTAACCCTATGGGGATCATCTGTCCATCTTTTCTCCACAAAGACTTGGGGAAGCAGTGTCTTTTGGATATGCTTGGTATGGACTTCTCTGGTCTGAAATCTGGAATGTTTTGCCACTCTTTTTGATTTGTCCCTTTGTTTAAGTTTAATAAAGTTTCTTTAATGGCTTTATTTAATCTCACCTCATAGCAGACATAGCAGAAAAAAACAGTGAAGGAGCAGAAGCCACATCTACCACAGACCTGATCGCTGCACATGGTCAGCTGTTGAACTGGCAGCAGCAGCAGATAGTAATGATTATATAGCTCTAATCTTATCAGCATGCTCTTACTTAGCTGATTTTGGACATTCATGAGATAACACAGCATGTTTCCTGGCCTCAACACCTTTTACCTCAGACCCAGTGCTTGAACCACCAGCAATATTCTCTGACATCGAGCCAAGCTCCTGGGAGATTTTTAAATATTCAAATATGGTGATGACCCAGATGGCTGTCAAGGATTTCCCTACAATATTTGATTTTCTTTACCAACCAGCCTGTAAGTACTGTCTTGGTCATTTTCTATTAACAGGTTGCACCATCACCTGGAATAATGCAGTCTGGATCCACTAAAGTGTGGAGAACCATTGACACAACTGCTTCAATGAGGCAAAGCAGTTGAGAGCTGTTGCTTCGGATCACCCAGGGAAGCTGGCAATCTGTTACTCTTGGGTCACTCTCGACAGCCTGAATGGTCTCATGTTCTGGTTAGACCAACACCTCTTTTTACACATTTTGCCTCATCTGGACAATCTGATTCTGTGAATTTAGTCCAGTACTAGCCCTATGACAAGGTTCCCATGGGATTAAATAGGGTTTAGGTTTGGAGACATGCTAGTCCAGCACATTTACCCTCAGTTTCTTTAAAAGGGAAGTGGTTTTCTTGTAGATGTGTTTGGAGTCGCTATCACCCCTGTTCCAACTTCTTTGAAATACGGCCATGCGATCCAGTTTCTGAAGGGAGGGGATCAGGCTCTGCTTCAGTATGTCACAGTACATGTTGCCATTTATGGTTCCATCAATGAACTGTAGCTCCCCACAAGCCAAAAGCACTCATGCTGCCCCAAACCATGACATTTATCACCATGCAAGACACACTCGTCTTTGTACTCCTTACCTGGTTGCTGCCACACACACTTGACCAAATCATCTTGGTTTCATCAGACCACAGGACATGGTTCCTTTAATCCATGTGCTTGTCTTCAGCAAACTGTTTGTGGGCTTTTTTGTGCGTCATCTTTAGAGGCTTCCTCCTGAGACCACAGCCATACAGACCAGTTTGATACAGTGTGCAGCGTATGGTCTAAGCACTGACAGGTTGACTCCCCCCCCCCACCCCTTTAACCTCTTCAGCAATGGTGGCAGTACTCCTATGTCTATTTCCAAAAGCCAAATTCTGCATATGATGCTAAACACGTTCACATAACTTCTTTGGTCGACCATGGTGAGGCCTGTTTTGAGTGGAACCTGTCCTGTTAAACCACTGTATGGTCTTGGCCAATATTACTGTTGGCAATCTTCTTATAACCTAGGCTATCTTACTGTAGATTATTTTTTTCAAACCCCCATAGAGTTCTTTGCCATAGGGTGCAACGTTGAACATCCAGTGACCAGTATCCAGGAGCGAAAACACCAAATGTAACACACCTGCCCCACATTCACACCCGAGAGCAATATTGTTGTCAGTTGATTAGACATTAATGGCTGTGTGTTGAGTTATTTTGAGTATACAGTAAATTTACACTACTATGCAAGCTGTAGACTGACAACTTTATATTGTATCAAAGTGTCATATCTTTAGTGTCATCCCATGAGAAGATCTAATACAATATTTACAAATATGTGAGGGGTGAACTCACTGTGTGAGACACTGTATTGACCATTTCATTTACAGCCTGTAAAAGGGCCTTCTTTTAATTCCATAAACTTCCTCTTGTTTTTTACATACTGAACAAATTCTGTAATGCCAGCTCACATTTTCAAATTGTTTATGAATTTTCCAGAAACTATTTATGAAATATTTATGTAAGACCCAAAGTATACTAGTTTAACTGATTAGTTAATGTTAGAAAATTATGTTAATTTGACTACTTTCAGTGCATACAGATAAGTTACTAAAATTACTGACTAAACCTGGCATTTTTCATTAATGAATAATAGATTCAATAGTTAAGTCTGTATAATATACAGGTAATTGTTGCTTATTAGTGTAACAGTTTAAATGTATATGTTGGTTTGAAAATAGTTACACTACCATTTACATCTCTAGATATTTATAGTTACATATTGTTTTGTTCTGCTACGTTCACTTTCTTTTACAGTATTATTATTTCTATTTTTATTGTGCTTTGTGAAATTTAAATTTTCTACTGGATGCCTTGCCTCTGAGATTAATGAAGTACCTACCTACCACCCCACTGAATGATACACTAACAGCTTCTCCACAGGTAGTTGTGCTACTGACATCAAATACTGACTCATATAGAGTGGAGGGTTCTCATTAACAGATTAAGTGCTTGTAAACCAACAGAATATGATTTTTGCCAAAAACTGATCTCTTGCTGTTGTCATTGTGAACACACTCATTGTTCTTTTTGTTGAGTTGGTGTAATTAACATAGAAATGATGTTTCAGTATGAAGTCATGATTTTAATTGTACTTAAAAGTTAAGCTTTTAAGTGCCTCTGTAATTTTACAATACTACCCTACTTATGGTCCTACCTGTTCCAGTCTGTGTGTTTCATCATTGCAAATACATTGAATGAAAGTTAGTATTAATAAGGTTAATGATTTCATTTTATCAGTATTAAGTAACACGCCCAGTTTGTGTGTGCATATTGAACAGCAGTATGTTACCACCACAAAGGTCACTGGGTACACTGAAACATTACCATTTTTGTGCCGTCAACAGAGACAGAATCTTAAATGTAAAAAATATTTAAAATATCATCCTGTAAATTAGATACTGAAATGTTCTTGTGACCTCTACTACTATTATTACTATTGTAGTAAACGGTTAAGGTATTTACAAATTTACAGTAGGATAATTTTGTCTTTCATAATTTTGTCATTTGGTATTATTTTAAAAAGTAAAGAAAGGAGTCAGGAACTCTTGAAATCCTGCCGAGTTGAGAATATCAACATGTTGTTGCTAAGCAGCACAACATTGCCACTCTCTTTGTCTGATTTGCATTGGTAGATTTGTCTCTGATGCAGACTATCAGTGACAATAATTGTGTGTAGATGAGTATAGGTGGGGCATGCAGACAGTGGTAAGGGTGTGGACTGCAGTGTGTGTGTTTCTATGTGTGTCAGTCTTTTCATTGTAGTTCATGCTTGTCTGATGAGTTTTAGATGGTGTGTATGGGAAAAGAGGGGAATCCCTGAGGGCCAGACAGGCTGTATTGGATAATACTATAATGACAGTGTAAACTCTCCATGAAGCCAAGAGAACACCACAAATGCCGAGCCCAGACCAGCCGCTATCTGCATGTGTGTGTTTGTGTGCATTGTGGCTGATGTTTCACGGCTCTGAACATTTCAGCGTGTTTTTCACTGGTGTGTATTTCCATAGTAAGGCAGTAAGGCCCCCTCACTGACGCACACACTGTGTCTGCTCTGCTCTGCTCTGGCTACTCTTTACTACAGTTTTGGAGGAGGACTCTACTGTAAATATCAGGCTTGCTGGAAATAGAAGTGAAGTAGAAAGTTCTAAATTCAAAGATGAATCACACACCCTATTTTAACCAGAGACTGCTAAAACTCACTACATATAAGTTTAAATTTAGTCATGTGCTGTGCTTTAATCTGAGTCTCTGATTTGTAAGTGTACTTCTTATGCAATGGGCTGTTTGCTAGCACTAAGGGCAGAATGTTAGTCATTAAAGCCTTCTCATGTCCAGATGACTGTGAATTAGAGAGCAGGAACAGGCTACACAGAGCCAAAATGTCTCACTGGTCCCTTTAATGGAGTGGCAGACACTAGTTCTCCATTACTTCATGCCAAATAAATCTGAAAATTTTACCCAATTGCAAGCAGAATTCATAGGAACTCTTAGCATGCATGAGCAATTTTGTGGGATTTCATAGAATTGAAGTACAATCAACTTACCATGATTAACCCACTCCTCAAGCTAATTTTAACAATAGAAAACTCTTCAAATGAGTCTGTACATTGTTATAAACTGCAGTCATGTAGAAAATAAACCCATTCTGAGCCTATTCTGAATTATTTACAGATATTTCTTGTGGAGTTCATATAACTTGAAGTGATAATGGCAGTCAGTGTTTTTGAAATAGACAATAGGACGGTATTTTTAATATTAATAAAGTTACTGATGGTGCTCAGATTGTTCTATAAATGTAAAAAAACAGGCAACCAGTAATATAGTTCTGTATTTTGAATTAAACTCTTTGAATTAACCAGTTATTTTGCTGTATGGATAAGTGCTGAAGATTAAGACCTCAACTTACAGGCCCTTACTTGCAGGCCCCATGTCTTTCATGTCTGATGCATTGTTACACTTGCCAGTTTTCATGTACATACGATTATGTAACAGTTATGTAGTGCTCTGTCCTCAGCCCAGTCCAGTGGTCAGTTGTGAGAGCTAAGATATTGAATGAGGTTTTAAGGAATTCAAGTAATCTGGAAGAATTTTAATCATTAACAACCAAGAGCACAAGCTTAAACACAAGGTCCGTGATCTTCGATCCCGCAGACGGCACTGCATCAAGAACCGCCATTCACCAATAGCTAGAAAGAACTACATGGAGAAGGGATTACTTTGTTAAACCTCTATTACGCACTAAAATGTGAAGTTACATAAACACATGCAACTTTAAACTTTACTGTTAAAAAAGAATCCTTATGTTAGTAGTGTCCAGACGTGTATATATTGCCCCAGTCAAAACTTTTTGTTTTGTATGTTGCAGACCTAAAATGCAGGATAGGATGTTTTTAACAAATAAAATGAAGTTAATCAGACAAAGCATGAAAAATCCTGGGGTCATACTGTGTAATGATACAAAAGTCAAAATACATGTAAGGAACACTGCATGTTCTTTAAATTTGCATTTTCCATACTTTACCCAACTTTTTCTGATTTGGTTTTGTAATTAATCTTGAAATAACTAATATTCAAAGATTTGGCATGGTAGATTTAAAAAAAAAACTCATTAAGCATTGAGTGAATACACCTGACCATCTGTTATCACAGTCATGGTAATGTGTGATGTGCCTGCCCCTGTAAATGCATTTGAGCTCTAGTTAATGGTATATTACATTAATTGACTTGTGGTTGAATACTATTCAACACAGAATCACAATAACATACAGCAATTTGTTTTGCGATTGCTGCACTGTGTTCTCAGTATTACAGTGTATCATCTTGCTTTAAAGCTAAAATGACAGATTTAAAAAATAATCTATTCATTAAAATACAACACTGACAACAGCTCATTTGTATAATGTAATTACATTAATTATTTATTCCAGTTGATTAACTTTAAATATTTTTTTTAAACACTACTCAAGAACAGTTTCTATGTATCACTTATTCAGACACTTAAATTACCTGGTCTTTTAAGTTAGACATGTTAGCTGCTAGTTACTTGCTTGTTTCAGAAAAAAAGCCTAGTTTGTGCATATACAGTCGATTCCCGTTAATAGGAAGACCGGTTTATGAAACCAGCCGCTGATTCTGACCAAATCCTAAAGTACCAAAACAAATCATATTAAATACATGTAATGTTATTCGCTTAATCGGACCAAAGAACGTGTACAGCATGTAATATTCGTGAAGAAACTCTTCGTCTCCAGAGTTCAGACTTCAGATTGTCCCACCAGCCCTTTACTGCCACCTACAGCTCTTTGCCTAACATTTCCATTTACTACAAAAAAAAACACAAGTCGCCACTTAACCACAGCAAAAGCGCGTCAGATCACACTGGATAAGTTCTTCAAACGTTGACTGGAATTCAGTAAGAACTTGTTTTTCACAGTATTATGCTTTGCATGCTGAGTACCTATACATTTGTTTTGTAGATCGTTTCAAAAAACTTGTTTGCAAATTTACTTTTTATTTACAGTTTGTAAGCAACAATAGTTCTTGTTTGTACGTTCGCTATGTAAATCTCACAATAAAGGTTTAATAAACATTTAATATGTTACATAGCATGTCCCATCTTGTCCCATCTAATCGGACCAGCTGCTTATTAGAACCAAAAGGATTCCGTCCCGATGTGGTCCGATTAACTGTAATCGACTGTATTAGAAGGGAAGAGTGCAGTGTAGGCATTCCTGCTCTCTTACCTGCCTTGCACATCTGCCCGTCTCTTTCTCTCTAAGAATCTAGGTCCTCCCTCAATATTCTTACTATGTCTGTTACTGACAATAGAGCTGCCTCTATCACATCTGGGTAGCAGAAGCTGCCTGAGGCCCAACAGAGAAGCTAAAATTACAGATGAATCATCAGCACGGCTCCAGATCTCTGTCTTCTCCAGTCTGATTCCGGAACCAAGAGTCTTTCCCTCATACACACTCATCTATCCATTCAGATTTCAAACAGTTCCTTTAGTTCTGACTGGAGGAATTAACCTCTCTGAGCGGCAACGCAATCAGTCAGTCAGAGGCTCATAAAATTTCTTCTGGATCATTTACTTTTTATCAAATGCAAAATTAGTGAAGATGTTGCTGTCCATACATTTAGGTACAGACAAGGTTTCATTTGTAAATATAAAAAGGTTTTTAGTTGTTATTAAAGACAATTATATGTAACAACGCTACAACATAACTTCACATGTTCTGCTGAGCACTTGCAATGAAATAATTTACAGTGCACAAAATGAACACAGTCTAGGCCTCACAATAACATATTGATGGCTGATCTCATAATCTTTTCATGAACAATAATGTGTATTTAGTTATAAGATGTGCCACACTGCAAGTTCAAGTAAGTCATCTGGTACTGTCAGGTTCATGTTTAGAACCTTAAATGAAAGAAATAGGTCTTTGGAATGAACTGTATATGTGGTTCACTATGCAATTTCAGCAAATTGAGGCAATGGATTCATATTATTTTCATGGTACTGGATTATTTGTAAATTCCTGGTTTTTTACAAACTCATCTACTCCAAATCTGTTTTTTTAAATAGTTTAATAATGGCAAGAGGACAATAAACAGTTTCGAACCTAAGTAGTTAAGTAAATCTCAGGTATTTGCATTAGCAGTAATTTGACTGACTTTCACTCTTCACCAATCAGTTCAATTATTACAAATTGGGTCAACCATAAACTATGGGATCATGATATGCTATGGATCATTTGGTTTAGCATATTCCTGACATATGGAATCCATTTTCACTTGATGTTAAATGATTCATTGTTGTACTCGTTCTTCATAGACGAGACAGTCAGATAAGATCTAAATAGATTTTCTAGTGAATCATAATTTTAATGCCTATCCCCATAAATTATACATGTGAAGTTGTTGTTTGAGAGACCACAGGAAGGAGAGATATGACACTTGAGGGCGTGTGTGGTCTATGTGGATACTGCTCTATATTAGCGAGTCTAGTGACTGCTGAGGTCAACAGTCTGCTACTCCAACCACAGTGTACTTGTTCTCTCTCACTCTCACTCTCGCTCTCACCATGTCTCTTTCTACCTCTCTCACTTACTCTACTCTGCTCAATCACCCTAAACCTCAGCCCTCACCACAAATGCTCTCTACCATGCCAACACACACAGGGCATAACTCACAAGTCTGCTCCTTATTTTTGCCCCATTGCAAGCTCTGTGGGGGTGACACACTGCTTGATGTGGGCGGGATTCCGTATGCAGCTAAAATTGGTTGCACTTGTGCTGTTTTTGAGGTGATGCTGATGTCATGGGCATGTATAAAACAGTGGATTTGGTCAGCCACAGTGTCATCTAAAGCCTCAGATTGCCGGCGGGAGGAAGAGAGCGGCCTCTTAACAGGTTGATGTTAAGAACAGGACAATAGGTAGTTTAGCATAGGTGTAGATACACAGCATGTAACATGTTAGGGGTGCCCAAATGCTTCCACAGAAATGTCAATTTTAAAACATGGTACAGATGTCACTGTGCACAGAACGGCAACATTAATTAACAATGAACAATTAGATAAAATGTTAAAAATATTAAAAAATACTTTAATAAAAAAACTACACTAATTATTTACATAATGTTTGGTTATTTAATACTTGGCTACTGGGTCTCGTAGGAAGGTCTTTTTATTACCTAATTGTTCAAGCTCATTTGTGGTCTATGCTTGGTTCTTTGTTTAGTTTAAAGTGCAGTTTTCTATTGTACCAAAGCAAATTACTTTTCAAACTGATGCATGCTACAATCTCACTTAAAGTGGATCCTTCATGCAGTAAAACCTAAATCTAGTTATTAAAAAATAAAGTATATTAAACATGTCCAGATAAAAGAAAACAAATATTTGGAACTTTTCGTACTTTAAATGCAATTATTACAAAAAGCTCTCCAAAATGACAAGTGTACCTAAAGCAGATAAACACTGTGACAGGTAGATTGCTCATGTTGAAAATACACTACCGTTCAAAAGTTTGGGGTCACTTAGAAATTTCCTTATTTTTGAAAGAAAAGCACAGTTTTTTTC
>JAVSBV010000029.1:7074052-7089361 GCA_033117975.1 Parotocinclus spilosoma | reverse complement strand
TGTGTGTGTGTGTGTGTGTGTGTGTATATATATATATATATATATACACCATCTTTTTTTCTTTTGGCTTCTTTGGGGTTTTATCTAATATATATATATATATATAAAACCCCAAAGAAGCCAAAAGAAAAAAAGATGGTGCAGTTGCACCACAATGTGTTACTTACATTTATTTAGATTTGAACTTGGTGTGAACTTGAGATATTCACATACTCTACTGAAAGCAGGTCAGGACTGCAGGCAGGTCAGTCCAGTACCCGTACCCTCTTCTGCAGTCATGCCTTTGTAATATGTGCAGCATGTTGTTTTGCATTCTTCCTGGAAAAGGTGATCTCTTGAAGGTAGCTTTAAGATCTTGGTGTACTTTCTGCATTAATGCTGTTACATAACTGAAAATGACCTTTACCAAGTGCACTGACACAACCTGGATATTCTCTGGCCATCTTTGCTCATCAGAGACTTTTTCTAGATGCTGCGTTTGTACGGTTGAAATCACATCATTATTTGTTTTTGTTTTTTTAATCATTACTAGCTCTAAATTCCTTGTGTATAGACTTTTTTAAATGAGTTCCAGGTCTAAAATGCAGGCATGGATAGAAAGAAAATACAATATTATAAAGAGTATAATAAAACAGGGGATATAAACATATCAAATATAATACAACAGAGAATTTCCAGACTGGGAATAACCTTGCAAATAACCACTCATTACAACCAAGGTATGATTAAGGGCATCTTTAAATGCGAACGCACCAGTCCTTGAAGTAGATGGGATGGTAGAGGCAGAATTTGGCATAAACAACATGAAAGCATGGACTCACCCTTCCTTTTATGAGCAGTTAAGACTAGTGGTGGTGCGAGTGTACCTAATAAAGTGGCCAGTGAGGGTACGGCTATACTGTAACTGTGACTCCATATTTCTGAGAACTTAAAGTAGTTTTATTTTGTGGCCGCTAGAGGACAGTAGTTTTCAGTTTATATGCGTGCAGAATATTAGCATGCAAGCATGCAGGATCTCAATAAGTGCATGCTAATACAATAATTGATGGGCCATCACCAATGCATGAACATTAATGTTCCAGAGAAGAACAAAGGCTTCACAGTTAGTGTCCACATGCTTATGAGCACATAGGATTCATACTAAAATATACACAAAAGAAATAAAAGTGGATAAGGACACACCAGTATTACACTTCATTATATATTTATTGAGGAAAACGATCCAAAAATGACATATCTACATATGTGAATGGCAAAAGTATGTGAACCTTTGCTTAATTAAATCTTTTGACTCACTTGTTTAGCAAGGAATGCAATTGAAGGTTTTCCAGTAACGATAAATCAGTACTGCACATCAGGTTTCAGAAAGTTTAGCCCATTCACCTTACAGAACTTCTTCAGCTCTGGGTTGTTGCTGGGTTTCCTCATATAACCTCCTCCCTTTAGGCTTTTCCACAATATTTTTAAGGTCTTTAAGTTACTATTAGAAAACATTAACTTCATTGTTCTTTTACCATTCTGTTGTAGAATGACTTGTGTGCTTAGAGTCATTGTCTTGCTGAATGGCACAAAGTTAATGGGCAGATGTATTAATATATTAATATATAATAATTTAGAATTTGCAAGTACACTTTACATGTTAAGTGCATATTGGTTTCTGGATTCTCCATAATTATGCTGTAAAGGAACAGTGAAGTCTGGATCAACTTGACTATTTTGTTCCACTAATCCAAAGACTTAGTATAAATATTGGCTGTTTATTAAAACAATGCATGTACTTGAAGACAATACAATTTCCAAATTAAGATAAGATAATCCTTTAATAGTCTTACAATGGGGAAATGAAAAGAAGGATAAACATAAATGACTGAAACCACAAGTTATTTGTAAGAATGACAAAACACAAAAGTAATTCATGCTAAGATAAGTTTTTTTATTAGAGGTTTTTCTTCACACATTATACTGGTCAGTGTCACAGAGGGGCCCAGATTCTATCTCAGAATTCACAGGTGCAGGCAAGAATGAAGAGCACAGTTCTGGGCTGGGTCAAAGAGTGCACCACTGGAGCTCAAACCAGGGTTTCCACTGTGCTGGGCTATATACAGTACCCTCCACCATTACTGCAACCTCTTATAAAGATAAGCAAAAGTGTTATAACAATTTTACCTTATGATGAATTATCTTAATCTCGTACTGAGACAACAAGAAAAATCTGACCTTTAATTGAAGTAAAAAAATTTCTGAGGAAAAAAAATCCATCATAAAGAAATAATTTTTGTTAACTAAAAACACATGTGCCTCAACAGTTGAAAGAAAAGGGAATTAGAAAGTCCAGCAATTAGATGGATGGATACAATTAAATGAGTCATGAACAAACCATTAAGAAACCTGAGGACCCAAAGAGAAGAGAAAGGCTTTAACACAAACAGTACCCATATTATTTACAGGACAAACTACGTTAATACACTGCTCACAAAAATTAAGAGATATTTTAAACTGAATATGGAGGGAATCCCAAAAGAACTGCTGGACAATCTGATCCTGTTTATACCCCATCACTATCAGTGTGTTTTGGCAGTCTTGTGTGACCATACACCGTAATAAACAGTCAATGTGTAATATGTATAATGTGTAATAATCCAGTTTAATATGCTTCTGTTCAGCTCCATGAATATATCACTTACTCAGTCATGATAATTGAGTTTGCATTTCATTTGCATAATCAAACAACTTTTTTTGACTTTTCATTTGTTTCTCTGATTATTTTGTTTAATGAAATAAAATCAAATGCTTCTTTTAAATTATATGCATTTTGGAATTTTTGTGAGCAGTGTATTACGATTACTAAGTGCTGCTAAAATGTATCTTAGTAAAATTCAATATTCAGAGAAAAGTTGACAGACCAAACATGAACTTATGAAAAACAAACTGAGTAGACTTTAATGTAAGATTAGCCTTTGAATATGCTTTTACAGCTTTGTCTTCTTTTAGTAAACAGTACAGTCAAAAGCTTCTTGGCCTTGAAGCTCAGGAGTGTCAGGTTGCATCTCTGCCTGAGTTGGTCGGGGATACTTTGCCAGGTAGTAAACAGAATCTAGAGATCTTGTGATTCAGATATTAGGTTTAAAATGTCCAGTGAGATAGCCAGTGGAGAAGAGCTGGTTTGATAAATGTGCCACACCAGGCTGATGTGGTGATCTTGGTGGGTGGCAGGTGCTATAGAAGTTAGAGGGCAGGAGCCGAAGAACAGAGGCCTCCATTCAGACAAGCGTAGCTCCACTGCTGTTAACTCTTCGACATGGTTTAACCCTGGAAAGGCCAGGAAGCAGTCTAATTCTATGTTCCCCTCAATGGCAGTCTCAGAGGTTCTCTGGCATGAGCTTGCCTTATCACCCTGCTAGATTGCACTGAAAGGGTCCAATTACCTAGGTTCCTGAAAGAAACTGTTGTATAAAACAACTTTGCGTGCAATTTTCTCATGCTTTTTCTAGTCGTAAATCATTAATGGGTTTCCAGATTCACTTAAATGTGGAGTCACACATTAAACCAGTACGCCTAAATGCTATAGTACTGTATATGCTTGCCCTAATGTTTACAATGGAGTGTGTCAAGCAAAAAATCACAGGCTTTGTTGGACTAATGTTGAATTGTATACATATTCCTAAACCAATCCATATAATCAAGTATAAAGATATGTTGAAATAATCTGAATTATTGAAAACTCATCTGGCCTTTCTGATGACATATAGTTTTATGACGAAGTTTTATAAAATAGTGTTAAAAGTATTTGGTGGGCTTTCTGTTTTGGAACCAAAAACTCCCAGAGGGAACAGTGATTAATTAATGGCTGTATGCGCTGCTTTGGTTTAACATTAATAACAAAAATGTGGCTGCGCTTTCATCTTCACCTCAATCATTTATACACGTTAACATTGCTGAACAGAAACTGACCACTATAAGTTATTGCGGTGATCCATGGTTTGGATAAGTGGTCAGACACTTTAAGGTAAATATACTGCTCACAAAGATTAGGGGATATTTCCAAATGAAATATTCCCTAATTAAATATCCACTAATTTTTGTGAGCAGTGTATTATAAACTTACTGAGGTACAATCAATCACCTTTCACATGACAATCCAAGCTAACTGGCTGTGATTGACATTAGTTTTAGTAGTTTTCATTACTTCAGAATAAAAGCAGTTGTTATTTAAGGATTTTACTATTAGCAGTTCACTGTAACAAAGGTTGGAAAGGCACTTTCAAAAGGGAGCAGAATACAATAAGTCTATAATAATAATAAGTCTTTAACACTCATTCATTCATCATTTATTCACTTAATAATCCACTTAATCCATTACATGCTTATGGAAAAGCCTGTGCCTAGCTGGCAGCATATGGAAAAAGCCGGGGAAATCCCTAGACAGGGCACTTATTCAACATAAAACACTTTAGAGACACCAATTAACATAGCACGCTTGTCTTTGGACTGTGGAAGGAAAGCATAATATCTGGAGTAAACCCACACAGACACTGGGAGGACATGCATACTCCACAGAGAATGGACCCAGGTCGTCCCACCTGGGACTGAACTCAGGACCTTCTTGGTAGGAGGCGACAGTGCTACCAACAAACCATTGCAACATCCTGTCTTAAGCACTTAATTAGAGAACTTTTCAGATCAATTTACAAAAGAGAAGCACCGAATGAGGCAGGAGTATACAATTTTGTTAAGGGCACTGTACAATTATCATTGATGTTTTAAACAATTACATTATGAGCAGCGTAGTTTCCAAATGATAAAAAGCAAGGTACGGAGCTGTCGCTTCTTCAACTATAGAGCGGGTGGCATAGTGGCTCAGGTTGCAAGAAGGTCTTGGGTTCAGTCCCAGGGTGGAGTGACCTGGGTCCTTTCTGTGTGGAGCCTGCATGTCCTCCCTGTGTTTGCGTGGGTTTAATCCGGGTACTCCAGTTTTCTCCCACTCCAGTCCAAAAACAGGCGAGTTGAGTTAATTAAAAAATGTATATAAAGTGATTAAAAAAGAAGCATGTGGTTCTATTTCATTAAACAAGAATCATCAGAAAAGCAAATAAAAAAGTCAAAGAAAGTTGTTTGATTACAAAAATTATACAAAATTAATTATGGTGATTGAGTAGCAAGTGATATATTCATGGAGCTGAACAGAAGCATGTTAAACTGGATTAGGGTGTTACACATTGACTGTTCAGTAGGGTGTATGCTCAACCAAGACTGCCAAACCACACTGATAGTGATGGGTCATGGACAGAATCAGATTGTCCAGAAGTTCTTGTAGGATCCTCTTCGTATTCATTTTGAAATATCCCTTAATTTTTGTAAGCAGTGTACTTGAGTGTATATATACACGACTGGCCTTGAGATAGCATTGCATACAGATATAACCTTGTGTGTGTAACTGAAATTGCCACTGATGCTGATAGCAAGGTTAAATAATCCACAGAAACAAACAGAAACAGCATAGCAACATGTGTGCCCGCTGCCATCTAGTGGTGGCCGCAGCACCATGTTCTCCCCAACAAGATATCAGTAAATCATTACGTCACTTTCTTAATCACTTAAACCTGGGCAAGAGTGGGAGAGGCAGTGCAAGGCAGGAACAACCCTAGGCAGGACACCATATCATCATAGACCAAACAGCATCTACTGCAGTAATCAACAGTCGCAATGATTTAATTACTGCTATGTATAATTTATTATGAATACTGACATTGACTATGCTTTATGTTGT
This sequence comes from Parotocinclus spilosoma, assembly GCA_033117975.1. Classification (NCBI taxonomy): domain Eukaryota; kingdom Metazoa; phylum Chordata; class Actinopteri; order Siluriformes; family Loricariidae; genus Parotocinclus; species Parotocinclus spilosoma. The sequence goes on along the minus strand of JAVSBV010000029.1, from coordinate 7,083,594 downwards.
TACCCAAACATTGCTTTGACTGTTTCTCAAACAAGAGCATGTCGTAATGCTAATGAAAATATTACATATTTTTTAAATAATAAATGAAATACTGTTTATAAAAATGTAAATACTGTATGTAAAAATGAAAGTGAATTTGAAAGGTTTTTTAATGCTTACCTAATGCAGAGCTGTGTATAAAGTAGAAGTACCAATCAGCAACAATTAATGCTCTTAGTGCTCTTAATCTGTCTCTAGAGTTAAAATGGTTTCACTGTTATGCTGTTTTACAGCTCAGAATTCCACATTTAAAAAAGTTTGTATTAACTGTTCGCAAACAATAAAAATAAAATAATAATAATAATAATATTAATAATAATGTTTTGAAAAAACATTGATACATATAGTGATAAATGAATTATCTTCAACTTATTCCACACGGGGTCACGGGCCAGCCGGTGCCCACCCGGAAACTCTCAAGCAACCCTAGATGGGACGTTAATCCATCGTAGGGTAAACACACACACACACACACACACACACACACACACACACACAGTCACACACTAAGGGACACTTTAGAGACACAAATTAGCACACATGTCTTTGGAGTATTGGAGTACACATATGTCTTTCAGTGAAGTATTCTAACAGTTTCTCATTATTTTCCTCTTTGAACTGTGGGAGGAAACTGGAGTACCCAGAGTAAACCCACACAGACACGGGGAGGACATGCAGACTCCAGACAGAAAGGACCCAGAGCGCTCCATCCTGGGATTGAACCCAGGACCTTCTTGCTGTGAGGCAGTAAAAGACTGTCAATGCTTGTTAAATATGTTGAACTGAAATATGTTAAACTGATGTGGTTCTGTTCACTTTTCTCCAAGAATTTTCTTCAAAATTTCTTCCAGGGACTGTTAGCAGACACCTTATTATTCATTAACATTTCATCATGTCTAATGTATTATCCTGTCGTTGGCATACATTTCCTCTTCTAAATGCTCACTTTGTTTGTCAGTTTAAAGTATTCATATAATTTGTAAAGTTTTATAACTAAAAGTAAATCATATGTAGCACCAGGATTTGCAGTGAAGTATAGTAACAGTTTCTCATTATTTTCTTAATTTAACTATAAATTACACGGACAGTTAAGCCAAAAGTGCAAGCTAATAGGTGCTTTTGAATTATAAAATGTACATTATAAATTTGAGAAAAAGAATAAACTGTGGCTGCATATGTTATATAAGCATACACTTAATAAATTACTGTCATGACCACAGCGTTTCCGCACTGCATTTGCACATCACTCCAGCCACATCATGCTCTATGTCTCCCACTCTGTCACTCCGCACACTAGTTTTCTGTTTTGGTCATTAACACAGTTATTCAAATTCTGCACTTTTGCTGTTTCATTGGGAATTTTCTTCATCCCTGCAACTTTCATTCCAAGTGTTTCCGGACTGTGTATACATCTCTGGACTCTGCTTCTCGTCTTGTGAATCTGTTAGTCTACCTAATATGCCATTGTTCTGTTCCTGTTTAAATCACTGCTCTGTTTCTGAGCTGCTCGTGTTTTGAATATTCTCCGTGTGAATTCAGTTAGAATTCCGTCTTGTCACAATTTTGCTGTTTTGTGTTTAATAAAGTGCCTAGAAATTAGTTCCTGCATCTTCCCTGTTTATTTATTTTATATTCTTAAATGTAAAATATTTGACTGGCTTCGTATATATACATATATCACTAAAACCTGAGGAAGCTCACCATTTTGCATCATTAAACAGTCACAGATTCAGGAAACTATAAATTATTCACACACGTTGTTTGTTTATAGTTGCAAAGCCTTTAGTTGAGTGGTGTGTTGATTTGTTATGGGTATAACAGGTGTGTTTTTTATAAAAATGACTCTAGATATTAATACTTTCTTATTCCAAATTAGTATCCTTTTGGCTAATGTACAAACTGCCGTTTGGGGAATGTGGGTTTAACAGGGTGCAAAGCTTTAAACACACGCCATTTCAGACTCTGTTTTTCTATGTTTTAACAAGGCTTTATTTGTACAACTTCAGGGGGAACTGTGGATTCCATTTGGAAGGAAATTTCCCATGATTGTCTAGTTTATTTTAGCTTGCCTGTTTCTGCTCCTCAAATTAGAATTCACAACGAGGTCATATCTCTCTCTTCTGTACAGGAAAAGTCCTCCACAAATTAGCTATCCAAACATCACACTCAGAATGGACAAATTGAATAATTTGCCCCAATTCCCTGGGCAAACACATGCTTTCACGCACGCTGATAGGATTAACGGCGTCCACTGAGGTGTGGGCAAATTTCTAAAGCCAAGTTTTTATCTATAGTCTAGCATTCTTCTGGCTTCCTGAAAAGCCATGCTATTCTAGTTAACTCACAACCACTACTGTATGGGCACCCTATTCACTGGGTCTCATTTAAATTACATATGAGAAAGAGAAAAGGAAGAAAACATTTTTCTTCCTCTAAACAGGAAAGAGTCCTCTAAACAGGAAAGAACATAAACTGACATTTACAGAACCCATGAGATAAGTTATTACACTATTTTCACATTATTGTGTATGTGTATATATATATACATTAATATGAAAATAGTAAATTCAATAAATTATTGATACATTGATATTTATATATTTATTCATATTTTATTAATGTAATTTTTAATTGAAATGAACTCATCATTTACTGTTAAGATAATTTTGCCATGAAAATGCATATACAAACACAAAGTCTTTCTTAGGTTTACTTTGACTTTTATTTCATTGCAGTCTCAGAACTTGAGATATTTCATGTTTTGTCTGGTCAACTGCATTTCATTTGTTAATAAACATCCATTCCTGCATTTCAGGCCTGCAACACACTCCAAAAAATGTTGGGACAAGGAAGCTTTAGAGCTAGTAATACGTTTAAACTAAATAATTATGTGTTTTTAAACAGGTGATGTCAACCGGTGATTGTGATTTGGTACAAAAACAGAATCCAGGAAATGCTGAGTTTCTGAGTAACAAGGGTGTCCAGAGGATCTCCTGTTTGTCAACAAGTGCCTGAGATAATTATTTAAATGTTTGAAAACAAAGACTGGGAAACACTTTCATATTCTCCTCTCTTTAGTGCATAACAGTATCATTGAACGATTCAAGGAATCTAGAGGAATTTCAGAGCATAAAGGCCAAGTGTGCAAGCATAGGATGAACGCCTGTGATCTTCAATCCCTCAGGCAGCACTGCATCAAAAACCATCATTCAACAATAGCTGATATAACCACATGGGCAAAGGGATTACTTTGTCAAAGCTTTGCCAAGCATTAGAATACTGAGTTAAATTCTTAATTTCCACTTAAATCTTTTTGCTTACTAGACCTGTTGCACACCTTAAGATGTTTGCAGGAATGCCTTTTTAAGTGTTGTGAGAAGAAATGTCAACAGCGTAAAGTGGTAAATGCTTTACCATCCTTACTTTTTTTGGAATGTGTTGCAGGCCTGAATGCAGGAATGGATGTTTATTAACAAACAAAATGAAGCTGATTAGACACAACATGAAATATCTTGGATTCATACTATCTGCACTGAACTGAAAGTCAAAATAAACATGAGACACTATGTGTATTATTATTATTATCACTATCATCACCATCATAATTGTTATAATTAATATTGGATTTTCCATACTGTTTTAACCTTTTCTGATTATTGTTTGCAGGAGCTCTGCTTGATTGGTCAGAAATGGCTGGATTGCTAAGGGCCCAGATCAACCCAAGCAATGCAAGCTTTTACTGTAAAATAGCTAATGCATATGTGTATTTTCAAAATAGGTCAGCTTATGTGTCTAACACTAATCATGATACTTTTCATCCAGCACATTTCTGCACTACTCTATGTCTGTTTGACCTGTCTACTCTCTAAGCTGCCAAAGCAAGCAGGCCTGTTTCGACAGAACTAGAGCCACTAGTGACACATCAATGGTTTGCATCAGATTCTCTGCAGACCTATCTTCACAGTGCTTTTATGGCACACACTATCAGTATTATTAATGAATTAAATTTTCCTAGTACAACCCCCCCCCCCCAACGTTTTATACACACACACACACACACACACACTTTGTTATATTGTTTGTTCTGATGGCTTGATGGTTAATTTCATAGTATATTGTACTTGCTACAATTTATATGTGACAAATAAATCTTCTTGACTTGATTTGAAAAGAATTAGGAAACATTGTCATGACACAAAGCCATTATTACACACAACATATGATCAAGTCTGATAAGCAAATATAAATAAACTCATTCAAACAATAAAAGTGAATAAAATAAATATCCAAATTAACATGCTCTTGTGTATTTTGGAGTTTTTGTTGACTGTAGCTGGAATGTTGCCACCACACTATTAACTTTATTCACTCATTAGGTAGAGTAATCAGTTCAAATGAGGGACTGGCTAATTCCAGCGAGTGTCATTGTGACTTATGCAGAAGAGCAAAATATCATTGGCATGCTTAATCCCATATTTTCAGACCTAGGCATCCTACAAAGATCGTCTGGATCATCTGGATTTGTGGGTGCATCAGATACCCACATGTACAAACATTGAAAAAGTAACATGTACATAATATGTCCCTGTTAAATGTTAAATGAATTGCATTTAAAACAGAACAAGAACAAAACTTAATGTTAAATAAATACACATAAACTTTTTAAAGTTGTGTTTTACAACCTGAATATATTTTTAAGATAGTTGCACAATCTACATTAAGTCTGTAAATACTGAAATGTTTTATAATCCTCCTATAACTTTCCTACAATAAACCTAATATAATGCTGAAGGAGACAAGGACATTTGGGTTTACAGCAAGCACGTAGTATACAGATTGAAGGACTGAAAATGCTTGCAGTGCACTTTTACCATCTAGAACATTAAAATAAGCTACAATGTGCTCTTTTGCTTCTTTCTTTTCCTCCTTCTTGTCTGTGAAAATCAGGAGGTAGATATATTTTAGCGCCACTCTGGCGCAAGGATCCAGAGAGGCTAACTTTCCCTCCGTTCATCCTGCGGTCACCCTTGGCAACATGTGCCAGAATTCCCCTGCTGTCAACCTGAAAGGCAGGGCCTCCTTTCTCTCCTCTTTTTTTCCTTAATGGATCAAAAATCCATTTGTGGAAAGACTGCTGGATCTCTGGAGCAAAAAAGAGGGTTAATTTGAGCCCAGTGAACATACTGAAACTACTGTATTAAACTTTCTTACCACACAGTAGGCCAAGAGCTGGGCTCCTGATAATGCCTGCTTTATTTGAGAATGTTAGGGGAATTTTGGTGATAATCTTGTAGAGAGCCCTTTATATGCACTCTCTAATACTTGCATTAAATAAAAAAGGATGCAAGACTATTGGTAATTAACATTAGGGCTGTAGTCAAGACAGTGACCAAAGGGTGTACAGTCTGAGTTCAAATGAAGGTGAGTCTGAGTCAAAAAAGTACAAATCTGAACTAAAATGTTTAAAGGAAAAGCATTTGCATGTACAGTCATGGCCAAAAGTTTATCGAAATGGCACAAACTTTGGTTTTCACGTTACAATTAATTGCAAAGTCAGTCCCCGCCATGAAAATGACCTTATCACATTGTAGCCACTGCATTTCAGCACTACAAAATGGGCTACTAACATTAGCTCAGAAGGAAAGGTTAATGAGGACAAGACAGCTGATATCACTTTGTCATGCTTAATATAAGAGCAGGCTGTTTGCTTTAAAAGGCTAGTGGTGCTTTAAGGTTTCTTTTGTTAACTATGGTTACCTCCAAGGAAAAATGTGCAGTCATCAATGCTTTGCATCAAAATGGTTTCACAGACAAAAACTTTACTGTTTGTAGGATAGCACCTCAATCTACCATTTGTTAAATCATCAGAAACTTCAAGGAGAGTCTTCAGTTGCAGAGAAGAAGGCTTCAGAGAATTCATGAAAGTGATGATCTTTGATCTTTTTTTATTAAACAAGAACAGAAAAGTTGTTCTATAATGCAAATGAGATGCAAAAACAACATTTATTTAATTGGTGAAAATGCACTATTTAAAAAGGCTAAAAGAGTATCTGAACGTTCCCTGATCTGGAAAGTGCATATCCTGTAATTTATCTTCCCTTGCAATGCCTATGCAACACAATTTGCCTTAATGTGAAGTTGGAGAACCATAAAGCATCTTGAAGCTGGTCAAACACACACAACAGTGGTCACAGCACATGGAACATTCCAAAGCATGATTAGCAGTCTGTGGAATCACTTTTAAGAGACTGGAACAGTACGAGAAGACTAATGCAGGGTCGCCCATCTGCCACAACAGCAAGAGATGACCACTGCTTATAGGCAAGAAGGAGCAGGTGCAGCAATGCAACAGAGTTATAGGAACAGTTTCAGAACATACATCTCTATTTTCAGACATCGGCTCCATAGTGTTGGATTGCATGCCTGGCGAACGATGGTATGCATTCTGTTATCATCTGAACACCATAGAACACATAGAAGGTGGGTTGATGAGCATCATCATTGGACCTGTAATAAATGGTCAACTGTCCTCTTCTCTGATAAGTGACTGGTCAGTTTGTAGCCTGATAATCATTGTGTCACAAAAAATGTCATTCAAACTAAAATAACTTAAAAAAAACCTTTATCCTTTATTCCACTATCATGTATTCTATAATTCATCCAAAAACTGCAAGTGAAGAATTTCGCTGAGATAAAAGATGCAATTTTACTTTTTTTTTCAAGTTGATAAAAAAAACAGTATGACGTACACATAAAAAAAACTGTTTTTTAAATTTATTTAAAACATTTATTTAATTTCATAAAATTTGAGCCCATGACATTTCATGTTTTATCTAGTTGACCTTATTTAATTTGTTAATGCACACCCATTCCTGCATTTCAGGCCTGCAACACGTTCCAAATAAAAATTGGAACAGTGAAGCATTTACCATGTAAAGCATTTGTAATGCTGCCATTTCTTCTAACAACATTTAAAGATGTTTTGGCACCAATTACATCTAGCAATCAAGTTTTTCAGGTGTTAACAAAACATGAAATATTATGGATTCGATCAAATTAAATCAAAGTAAATTACATTTTTATTTGCATTTTTTGTATTGTCCCAACTATTTCTGTTTGGGGTTATGGATTTTATTTAAAACAAAATAATTCATTTCTGTATACAAAATATTGCTCATATATACACCTTTTGCAATTGTATTATTTTTATTGTAATGCATATTCTGTGGAAATAACTACAGTATTTGCAATGCATTGTAACTGTATTGTAAGTTCACCATTTTACATTCTATAGTTCCAACAAAGCTACTCTATAAATCCTGATGAAAAAATGCAGAAGCAATTTGTCACTGACTTGGCTGTCTAATATTGTAAGTAACCAGTAAATAAATAGTGTTAAAAATCACCACCAACGCAAAAGTGCATGACACATTTGTACCATCTATGCACTAGTATGTGTCACATGAATGACTCGAAGGTGGTCCCATTCCACTGTTGGACAAGTTATTTTGTAGCTGCCAATTTGTACACAGCAACAAATGAGCTCAGTGGTGCCAGGAGAAATTTCAGGCCTCCTGACAGACGAAGCACTACCCCACATTTTCACCCTGCCCCTGAACAAATTTAATTTAAGGGTTGTGTCTCTGCCCCTTTCTCTAAGGGTCGGATTGGGTGGGGACAGTCGTGATTCAGATTACCTGCAAAAAAAACATTTACAAGCATGCCACTGATCCAGTTAACTGTTTCAAATGGTACAGTTAATTCAGATTCTTTATTGTCATTGTAACAGGTATAATGAAAATTGCAATGCAATTATTTTCAGTGCAAGTATAACAATATGAATAAATGCAAAGCTTAAGTTAAAAGAAATAAATGTTTGTAGGAGTAAAAATCTAATACAAAAACTGAGAAAGGTATTTTCAAATATTGTAGATATAACAGTAGATATTGCATGGTGACAGTGGAGATTGCAAATAATATAACATGGCTATTTGAGTTCAAAGGCATTCAAAGCCCTGACAGCGGTTGGGTAGAAACTGTTTCCCAGTCTTTATTTATTTGCTTTTATGTCCCTGTACAGTCTTCCTGGTGGCAGTGGCTCAAACAGAGGATGGTCAGGGTGGAATGAGTCCTTAAGGATGCTGTTGGCTTTTCTGAGACAGTACGAGCCATCGAGATTCCCCAGTGTAGGTAGAGGGCACCCTATCCTCTCCGCCATTTTGGTGACTCTCCAGAGCTCTTTCCTGTTTGCCACCGTGCAGTTGGCAAACCACATACAGAGGCAGTAAAGCGACACAAACAATCTCTGGTCAATTTAATTTTTCCTGAGGATGTATATATATATAAACATTTTTTACCCTGACGTTGACTGCTATAAAGTATCGGATATAATCCTTGATGCATTCGGTCCTGGGTTCCGCCAGTAGAACATGTCTGGGACATTGTATTAATCGTTCTGAAACAAACCTTTTAGACATGATGAAAAGGGTGTTGTGATACTGGATCTGTTATGTGCTACATAAAGATCCACAAACAGCAAAAAGAGCTGCTGTGCAGAAACCCTAACACCAGACAGGAATATAGTACCAAGTTTAATTTACTGGCTTAAAAAAGGGTGGTCAGGTGAACAAAAGGTGGTGAATGGACATGGAGCATGGAGACAGGTGACATGCAGATGAGGAAGTGGGACCAGGAGTAGGCAGGACCTAGGTCTGGACAGCAGATAGGATGTGAACGGATGGGTTATGATAAGGGGATGGCAGTCCAAGCAAATAAGTAAAGATAGAAATGTGGGCAACAACAAAGTAACAGGAATGTGAACAGCAAGCAATGCAGGTTGGGGAGATTGATATAGCAGTGTCAAGATCAACTATATACAGAGAAGCCATTGCTGGGGGTACAGGGACAACTTGGATAGGGATGCAGACAGTCCACTGGGAAAGGAATCAATTGTCAATGGGCCAATGAACAGGTTCCTGGATTTAGAGTAGAGTCAAAGCTGAGAAAGGCTGATGCTGTGAGATCTTGAGCAGGATTTATGGAGATGGGTGACACCTAACCAACGAGCATCAAGGAACATCTGGGTGACAACAGGAGCAACTGGGCAGTAACTGAACCTTGAGTGTGAACTGTGTCTGAAGCTGGGACTGCACCAGGAGCAGTACTGCATTTGAAACCAGAAATAGACCTGGAGTAGAGTAGTACCATGACTAGAAAGGGAACCATGGCTGTAACTGGAACTGAGATTAGTGTTAGGACATGAACTTGAGCTGGTGCCATGACAGGAACTGGAGACATGAACCAGGAAGAAGACATGTTCGTGCAGACATGAAGCAGGAAGCTGGGTAGCTGGAGAGTGACAACAGTTACCAGTCAATGAATGTAGAGACAGGAAACCTAGGGATGTGGCAGCAGGACCTGAGGTCTCCTCCATCCTCCTCTGGGAATGGACTGGTCAAGGTCAAGGCTCGACACAGAACAGGATGGCTGTTCACAAACTGGCT
>JAVSBV010000029.1:7062583-7073952 GCA_033117975.1 Parotocinclus spilosoma | reverse complement strand
CGTAATACATTGAGAATTAAAATGTAGAAAATTAAAATCTGTAGAAAACAAACAAACAAACAATACCTCAAAAATCTTGCAAAGACTGGTCAGAAACTCAGGGTTTTAATATGCTGTCTGGGCAGGTAGAGATGATAAAAAAGTGTGCAGCTGAAAGAGGAGAGTGACTGATTATGATTATGATTATGATTATGAGAATTCATTGGCCAGTTCACTCATCAGACCACATAAATGTGACAGAGACCAGGACAAAATATACACAAATAAAGAGAGGCACAAAATAAAAAAAACAAGAGCCAGAGATCATGATAGGATACATTTGTTATTTTTGCCAAAGCATGTCACATATATTCCATTAAAACCCTAAAGAACTATGTGTATGTAGTTGTGTCATTTTTAACTTTTGCAAATAAAATAATGCACCCCAGATAGAAATGTCGCATTGCTACAAAACTCTGCATGCAGTTATTTCACAGGCAAATATGTAAATTATTACAGGTGTGATCTGATTGGACATTGGATCATCCCACAAGAATGTGGGATGCAAAATTTCTTCTCACATTGACCTATAAAGAGATCTTAGTGGCTACTTTTGGACAGTGTACCACTTGGTGACAGATTGTATACTGCTGGATATGCCTTTATGATGCACTCAAATGCATTTTGCCAACATGATAGACTTTAAGAGGGGATAGATAATTAAACTGAGAGAAGCAGTCAGTCATTCTGATATGCTGATAGGAGCATTTACACTTGCCTTTAGCAAAAACAATCCAGGTTCTGTTGGGATATGATTATTGTTGGGTAAGATTATGAAGACCTTGTGGTGAGCACTTCAATATTTCACTAGCTGTTGAGCAACAAACTGCCCCAAATTCTGGTGTGATGATCTGTGGAGCCAATGAATATATCAGTTGGTTACCCTAGTAGTAAAATGAGGTATACTCACAGATCAGTGATGTGTGCGGCCACTGTTGCTCTCATGCCAAGGCTTCTAACTGGCATTTTTCAGCAGGACAATGCTTGCCTACACACAGCAAGGGTATCCCAGGAATGTCTCCATCACTTCCTTAGCCTGCCCAGCCACAGGATTTACTGACAATGGTGTATTTATGGAACCTGCTGGGATGCCACCTTTGGCAGGATCTACAGGCTCAGCTGCTCAGCTAGGTAAATGTGTAGCAGAATATCGTATGGAACATATATGCTCCATCCCCAACCATATCGCATCTTGTGTCCAGGCTAGAGGTGGTCCAACTAAGTACTAGAGCCTCCTTTGAATTGAGTTTTCTCTAATGAATGTATCCTCTCACTCTCATATTGTAATCACTTACATATATTATCATTACAGTCTCACTTTCTTTCTTCTTCCAGATCTTACTTTCAGCTGAATTTTATTTTATTATTTTAGAAAGTTCCTTTTTACCTAAATTAAGTAATTTCCTATCTTAGCAGTTTTCTTCTCAGATTTCCGATATTTTCTTTTGCTTCTTACATATTCTTTTTTTTCTCTTAAGACCATATTTAAGAAACAAACAATGCACTAGAATACCATACTAATACACACCTTTAACAATGGCACTGGTTATTTCCTCTGTTAGGTGGGAAATTTTGAATAGGCAATTAGCTGTAGATTTGAATTCTGGCAATCTGAGTTCTCAGACCATGTTGGGTTGGCATGCATGCTGCACTTTTTTTCTATTCTGCTGGCCGGTGGTGGCAGTGCCGTGCCAACTTGTGCTCTATGCCTTTGCCTCACTCTTCTGGTCACAAGTGGCACTGCTACATTGGCTCTAACTGGGCACCTTTGCCTCCCTCTACTGGTTTCAGGTAGTGGTCAGAGACAGTCTGACCACTGCAATTCACTATTTTACCTACCTAAGAATTACCTATTCTTCTTGTAAATAAATAATGTGTACAACAACGTGTACAGGGTGCATTACTATGTAAATGGCTATAATGAAAGATGGTTGTAGGTGTTGGTTGTAGTGGTGTCCTGTTCTACACATCGGCACACAAAAACATGTCTGCTCCTCCTTAAAAAAAGAGTTGATGGACTAAAGGTCTAGACAAAATTCACAACAGGGAACTAGCTAGCCAACCATTTAAAATTGGAATAACAAATATATGACATTGTAGTGTCGTGTCATCTGAAGCTTAATAAAGATTTAGATGATACAAAAATACACACAATTTGCAACAATATGTTTCATTTTGTAATTTTGTGTTGCGACAGAGTTGTTCCTGATCAAAATCCCAGAAAGGTTCTACCAGTCATCCAGTAGCTTACATTCCATTTCCTGATGGGAAAAGTATATAAAAAGTAAGTTAGGTGTCTATTTTTATCACTTGGATAGAAATAGACTACATTTTATTATAACAGAATTTCTGGTGTGTTTTAAAATTTCGTTTAAATGTGTACATGTGTTAAAACTGTACAGTACACTTTAATTTCTCTTAACACATTATGAAAAGATATTATAAAATCATATCAACATGTAACCCCAGTTACCTACAGGCAATTATACAAGGTTATGTCAGCAATTTATAATTTATTATTTGTACAATGTCACTTCTATTATACTTTGATATGACTGAAAATAATTTGTGTATTAAGGTATAAAATAAAACTTCCCTCATAAATAAGCTTTAAATAGTTCTTCTTAGTACAGTAGTACGCGTAACTTCTTTGCCATGTTGATTTTATCTCTGGTCTCATAAGACTGGTATGAGATATCAGCCCTAAGGCAAAAACTCATGGGAGGTATTAAGTAAACGGTCTTGAAACATAAGAGCTAAGCAAAGAGTTAGCTTGGTCTGTGTGTTATACAAATACCACATCACAGTTCAAGACTTAGTTCTGTGCTTTTTTACTGCATGTCATAAGAAGTGCTTCTGAAAACTAAGCAATTTAAAATCCAATCAATCAAAATGCCTGCCACAGGACGAAAGCTGCTTTCTAAGCAAGATTTGACATGGGTACTGTGTGTGAAAGACCCGCTTCTGCCACACTGATGGTTTGCTTTTTACTTTCCGCTGACCAACACATTTTGTTTCAAATAAAGACTTTTTATATAGAAGAACATTAATACACTGTGAAATGCTTTTTGTATTGGTCACATGGTGTTTTTATTCCCTCAGCACCCCTAAAACCTGAGGCTTTTCAGATCTGCTACAGGTTTCTGTGCAATTTCACAGTAAGTAGAGTATGTTGTACCAACTTTTTTTTTTTTTTGTCGTGTCCGACAGTTACAACTTTTCTTTCAAAGTTACAAGTCTTTCATAGTTCTGGGTTAAAGTGGTTAAATAACGTGGAAATGTAATAATTTGTAATAATTTCCTATTTAAAAGCCAAGCTTAACAGTGAGAGCCTACATTATTAATTTCCAATTACAAATTACTGAAAGGAAGTCAGAGCCAGTCATGTGTCATCATGCAACCCATGTGGCCAAGTTATCTGCCTTACACAGTACTTAAAGGGGTAATGATCTGGTGGAAATTGTGCAAGGTACTTCATGAACATTGTATTATTACATGTGTATAATAGCACACATGTAATAGCACATGGCAGGTAATATGGCTAAGTTCATTAGCTGCTTAGCCTGCTAAGTAGGCATAATTTACAGATCATTTCCAATCATTTTACACTTAAATTATTTTTAAAAAAATATATATAGTTGTTAAAATATAGTTTGACATATTCATGAATGTGGCAAAGCATCACATAGACTATTACTTACCAAGAATCAATACTTAACAAATCACTATTTTTTGAGCATTCCCTTAAAATTACCCTTTAATGACCAAATAGCATCATAGCATCAAAAATAAATAAACACCAAAAATGGGTGCAGTATGGAGTACAAAAGTTTCATGTAAAATATTAATATATAATAAAGTGACTGGACTACACATAGAGTCAGTATAGACATGCATATTACTTAGATCCAATGTCCTAAAGGAGGAAAACCACAAAAATGTAGACCACTTTATTAGACCACTTAATGTTTCAGTGTGGAGTGGTTGTTATTTTTGGTTTTCAGAGTCTTTGTATAGGTTGCACAGTAAAAATCTCTTCACTCTACACACTCTATACTCAACATCCATAAAATTGTCAAGCTCAACGAGTGCTCTCCAACAGTCTTAAAGTACAAAGGATAGGTTTTAATAAGCAAGTGGTCTTAACAATGATTTGTTATTGGTGCTGAGAAAAAAACGTAGTGACAAAATGGGTTAGAAGCCAAGAACAAGGCTAGAATATTGTGAGGAAAATTGTGTTGGCAGAGGAGGGATATTTACAATGAAGCAGTTATTAGTTGGTTGCATTTAGAGGAGAATGAGTGTTATCTTGAAAATAACAGAGGCAGTCTGGATCAGGAAAGCATTTTGGTAACAAAGAGCAATTCTGATAAGCAGAGCAACAATGAGTGAATGTGAAATAGATCAAATATGGTAAGGTGGTGTAAGATCAGAGGATTGCCACTTGTTTGTTTATTAGTTTTATTTAAAGGACAGACTAAAGATTACGTGCACACATTTAGTTATGAGCCAATTTAGAGCGAGTTCCACATGGAGGAGAGGAAGACAAGAAAACTCCACACAGTTGAGTCCAAAGTTGGGATCAAACTCTGCCTTACTGCACCAACCACATGCTCCAACGTGCCACCCATAAAAGTTTATTGGTGAAACCGCAAAATGTAAGTCACTAATAACCTATGAAGTTTAAACTTTCTGTATTTTACCGGTGTTTTTTTATGACGCTAAGGTGTTTCAGATATTCCATTTGACTGCTAATGTACTGTATATTTACAACCCCAGATCAAGAAAACATTGGGACAGTAAAGGAAAAATCTAATTTAGAAATACTTTGGGTCTAACATTTTAATTACACTTTATTTAATTGCAGGCAGTATTATACCAGGATGTTTCGTCTTGTTTTTGTCTATGAATTTCATCTCATTTCTACATAAACATCTATTCCTGCATTTCAGGCTTGCAACACATTGCCAAAAAGTTATTGTTGCTACTTAGGTCTAGTAGTGAGGTTAAAAAAAGATCTGCAAACGGTGTTGTAAACAGGTTTTCATGGTATTCATGATTTGATACAAAAGCAGCATCCATCAAAGGCTAAGTCTTTGAAAAGCAAAGATGGGCAGAAGATCTCCAGTTCGCCAACAAGTGTGTCAGAAAATTATTTAAATGTTTAAATACACTGTTCCTCGACAATTGCATGGGGCACTGACAAAACCCCATATCATGACAGACCCTGGCTTTTGGACTTGTTTGTATTTGGTCCAGAGCACACAGACCTGAAATACTGATTAATCAGACCACAATACACATTTTCACTGAGTGACGGTCCATCCTATATGCCTCTGAGCCCAGAGAAGTCAGTGTAACATTTAAATAGCATTTGCAAGTATAACTCCGTATTGTAGGGCTTGACAAAGGTTTGCCAATTAATTCCTTGCCCACGTGGTTATATGAACTATTGTTGAATGGCAGTTCTTGATGCAGTGCCATCTGAGCAATTGGGGATCATGGATGTTCAGTTTAGGCTTGCTGGATTGCCCTTTACACACTAACATGTGTTCAATCGTTTAATTATATCATGCACTGTAGAGGAACGAATATGTAAATCCATTCCAATATTTCTTTGAGGTCCATTGTTTTCAAGGATTTCATTACTTTTCTCAGACATTTGTTGACAAAGAGCCTCTGCTATTCTTTGCTCCTCAAAGACTTAACCTTTTGTACATCACATGTTTAAAATTACATAAATATTTAGTATTTTCAATAAGTAGAAACTGCCCCTGTCCTAACTTGGAATGTGTTGCAGGTCTGGAATGCAGGAATGGCTATTTATTAACAAATTAGGTTACGTTTGGATAGAAGAAGCCTCTTCCAGAAATATCTCAGGTTATGCTGTCTGCCATTAAATAGAAATTAGAGTAACTGTAAGGCACGATGCAGGTTTTAATTTTATTAGCATTTTCCATGCGTAGCAAGATTTTCTGTAAACAGGTAAAGCCTGTGTACAAGGACTTTAATCCTAAAGTGCTTTTAATGTTTTCTGTCTCCAGTTGCTTTAGATAAATATGTCTGCTAAGTGTATAAATAGAAATCACCATATTAATAATAAATTACATTTCCACACTAGCCTTATTCTGCATCTAGTATAAATGTTCCACTGGTTTTGTCCTTCCCAGTAGGCAAAATTCATAACATCGCCTGTGTGAACTGCTCACCCCTCCTCTCCCCAGCCATCACCCATAAACACACACATGCACCAAATCAAACATAACCGCCATGCTCTGCGCTACCTGCCAGCCTGCTGTCTAAACTAAGAGCCTTTATATGCTGTCGATTTTGTGGCCTGAGGCTCTGGCATGCTGCCTTTGCTCAGGCAAGGTTCCTGGAAAGCCCAAACCCCAGGGGGGAATCCACACATACACTGGGCCTGCCATAATCCTGTACCCCACTGGTGTTCACCAAAAAAATAAAAATACCACACACCTGCCACCCACACTGACCACACATTGGTCAGAAAGAGCGATATCCCCACTGGTAAATTATGCCTTCAACCTGTAGCACTGCTAGAAGTGAGGTTACAATACATTATTGAGTCTGCTAGCAAGAATTTCATTCATTTTAGCAGTTACGGAAAATCTAATACAGTCTTGTCAACGTCTATTTCTCAAACCAGGTTACATCATTCTTCACAATGTCAAAAAGGTTTCTCGTTATAAGAGAGGTTGCATCTGTAATTCAAAGAGGACCCTACTAAGTCAATATCAGGTGCTAGTCACATACGCATTACCATTTTACTAAAATGGATACTGTCAAAATGACTTTGTAAGACAAACAAATGCTATGTGAACAGAATGCCCCATGCATGCATGAAGTGATTGAATAGGACACTTCATGAAAATGTCCTTTGTCTTTGTACTTTTGGGAAAAAAATCTTGTTGGCCTTTAACTGGTTTTTATAACTAACATGTAGGCATTAAAGTTATTTGTAAATAACTAAATAAATACAAACTAATAGGTACTTGCATGTTGATATGATACCATTCTATCAAATGAACATCTCATAATACAACATTATATATGGAAATAAATGTAAGAGAAAAACATATCCAAAATGCATACTATATATATACACATATACACTTTTGTAAACTAAAATTATATTGTTTTGAGGATCCACCGACAATCATATTTGAATAATTTTTTTGGTATTTCTCGGATCTGCCGCAGCACCAATGGTTGAAATAAAAATAATAATAATAATAATAATAATAAATATTTTGTAGCTTTTTCCACCCTCCGGTGGAGAGCCAACCGTTTTCTTCTGTTCATTTAATTTTTTTCCGGATTCACTTTAATTTAATTGTAAGTTAAATAAATTTTATTTTAAAATGAAAATGTATTTTTATTTCTTCCTCCTTCCTTGTATTGATTCCACATAGTCCTCGATAAATTGAAAAGTGCTGTAAAACAAATATATATATATATATATATGCATTCACTACATTCTTAAGCATGGACATCAGAGAAACAAGCAATTAAAAAAGTCTGGCCTTAGCTGCAAGATAATTTTTTGCCAAATATTGCCACCTTGTGGTATTAGACTGTATGTACATGATAGACTTATAGCAGCATTTATGTTTTCTCCATGAACGTTTCAGAACGAGACACTAAGAAATACACACAAATTAGGGGTTATTTTAAATTTATATATCCCATAATAAAATAGCCCCTAATTTTTAGTACAATAGGCTAATATGCACAGTGGAATAACCTATATTTTTCATAATAAGTTGTTGATGATCATCAGGCTGGAAAGCCACATCTCTACATGTGGACAGATTGCGAAATTAAAGATGACTGTTATTCATTTAAAAAAAATTGTGAGCGGTGTATTTTGCAAGAACAGGCAAAACCTACGTGCAAAGCTATTAAAGAGACCCAAACGATTTGCTGCTGTAATTGCGGCAAAAGGTGGTCCTAAACAGTACTGACTTAAGAGGGGTTGAATACAAATGCACACCACGCTTTATTTGTAAAGATAACATTTATATAATACAAATTGAAAATTATGTATCATTTTTTTCACTTCACAAGCTCTTGCTACATTGTGTTGGTCTATTACATAAACCCCTCCACCCCCCCAAAAAAAAATGTTTGTGGGTGAAACGGGAAAATTAGTTAAAGGGGTATGAATGCATTTTCAAGGTTGATCTGAGTGTATAAATATGGGTCAAAATAACTCCATGCCAGTCAGCAGCACTCACCAGCAGTTAGCCGAAACATATCAGATTATTTACTGCTCAGATTTTTTTAAGCAGTGTAGTCGTTGCTGTACAAGGGGGTCAAGCTAGATACACTCAAACTGAAAGACTACAGGTCCCAACTGCTGCTTACTGACTAAAAAAAAAATCCATAAGACAATTGTCAAGGCTGGTCAGGATGACTACTTAAAACGTCTCACCTTTTCATTTTCAAATCACCATAATCCAATTAAGTGTCAGGGACCAACTGTTTAGACCAGTGTCACTCAACATCACTCACAGAATCAAAGCTGTACATAAAGCCCATATACAGGTACCGGTATGTATATTTTACATGAAAAGTCAATAATGCAATTCAAAGAGCCTAGACAGGTGGCGACTTCTAAAGCAGTGCTCTAGAACTTACAAAAGTTTAAAAATTCCAAAATGACCCACCATTTTCAATGTCAAACCTTGAATTCACTTCCAATAGCACAGAGTAGCGTACGAAAGGCGACAAGGTTATTTCTCTTTGCGCACACACAGCAAGGACATTATATAGAAAAATAATGACCTTTGGGTTTGTGTGCATGTTTTCATAGACACCACATTAATTCAGTTCCACTTCTCACTGTCCCACAGCAAATACACTGCTCAATACAACATGATGTGTCCCCTTACTTAATGTGAGATGTACAAATTGTCACCATCCATGTACATTGGCATGAAAAGCCACTAACATTCATTGAAGTAAACGGATATCATCCAACAAGACGTTTATTTTGTAAACGTAGTGAAATTGTGATGTCAGCATTTTTAGCCCAAGACCCAAACTGAGAAATTAAAATTCAACTTTTTTTTTTTTTTTTTTAACATATGCTGTAACATGGAAAATAAGTAACATTTCTCTAACTTAAAACTTCATTTGAGGGGTGTAATAGAATCTCAAACTGAAATGCATTATATGTTTTTACATTACTGCATTCAAAATTCTCCCAATGTATTGATCCATATGTTAGTTTTCAAATTATTCAGCACGAACAAAGGGCAAGTCAGACAACTGTATATTGTTTTTTTTTTTTTATTTCCTGGTAAACAGAAACATACACTTTAGAAGAATGTCTTTGGCCTCCTGGTGGTAAAGCGAGGCTTGTGCTGGCGACGCAGAACCCTGTGGGGCAGGGGGAACTTGATCTTGGAATCCTGATGAACAGAGACAAGAGATCTTACACAGGTGACACATTCAATTCAAAAGGCTAACAGTTCCTGCATCAGGATGTCTCCAGCATTTAAAGCCGCCAGATTAAGACATTTACACTTTATCTGGAAGAGGTATCTGGATTTTTTTTCTTGCAGGTTTATGATCTGAGCTGGAAACACTACCAGTCCAGTGAGAGACCTGCTGTTTAGCAGAACTTAAATGCATCTTTGAGAGTAAACTTGAGCATAGCAGAGAGATGAAACATGACATGAACTAAACAGACACCTGACAGATTAAACATTTCCAAAACGCAACACAAACAACCAAAACTTACATGGAACTGTTTGATGGCAGGTCTGCGACACTTGTTGGCTGCGATCACCTGCACCTTCATGACCTGAATGGCATGAGCACGGGCACGGTGACGAGCTCCCATGTCCCGGTCTGAACAATGCCAAGTGAAAGGATTAGTTTGTTTTGTTTATTTTATTTATCTTCACATCAATGGCTGTTCACAGCATGAGCAATTCTCATGAACACATTAAAATACATTAAATATTGAGAACCTGGAATAATCCCAGTCGTTTGATGTTAAACCTTGAATTCACTTTCACTGGCACATGACAGCGTATGAAAGGCGACAAGGTATTTTTACTTTGCGCACACACAGCAAGAACATTATACATATAAATAATGACCCTTGGGTTTGTGTGCAGGTTTTAATCAAATGGTGTTTAACGCAAGAACTTAACCACGACCAACATTTATAAATGCTATGCATTCAAAGTAATGCCACATGCACCAATACTCACAGCACTGGGTGACGGCTCCAGAGGTGGTCAGGTCCCTGTACTCGCGGTACATGTTGTGGGTGCCGCTACGGGAGTCATAGCGCAGCCAGATACCAAAGTTCTTCACCTTTAGGGGGGTCTTCTCATGGACCTGAGAATGAAGGCGCACCAAAAATTTAAGTTAGCCCACACAAGCCAATATTTTTCTTCCAACCCAAAACTTTGTTTTAAATGAAGAAGGCATACAGAACTGTACTAGTGTCAGACTATTTAGCAAAGCTACTTTCAATCAGCTTCATTATACAACAAGAGACTTATTTTTATATGAACACACACTTCACACAACAGCCCCTGACAAACAGCACCCTTCATTTCAATCATAGACAATGTGTTCTTACCAGGCCACAATACACCGTCTCTCCAGAAGCCTTCTTCATCTTCCTAAGCTGGGACACGAAGTACCAGAAACGAGATTTAGCCACCACATGGTTAGGGGCAAAGATCCTCATACGGTACAGAGGGGGCGCTGGGTTCTTGGCAGAGGGCAACAGACGCCCAACCACTTTGTACTCCCTTAGCTAGTGGGCAGGGGAAAAAAAGAACAATTCATTATTACTACTAACAACAAAAAACCTATTCTAACATTTAGTATCAAAGAGCAAAGCATAGCACAAGAAAAGTCTAGTCAGTCTAAGGCAACAGAGTCTACAAAGAATATAATATGTAGTGAAACTCCAATATGTCCGACAGTCAAGTCAGTAATGGCAGCATTTCATTAAAAGCAGAAACGCACAACCATTAAGTGACAGACATCTGAAAGGATAAAATGATCAGGCAATATCAGGTAAAACTAATTTTACTCTAAGGGTGTGCCATATAGGAAATATAAATGTTGTTTTAACAGTGTGCAAACTGAAAATACTGAGCATGTCCGCTCACTTTGCAAGAAACGATCAAAATATTTCACATATATTATGCACTGTGTTGTGGAGCCAGGTAGAAATAAAGCTAACATTCTACCTAAACGCATGTGACTTAAGTAATACGCAAGTGTGTATGTATATATGTATGTATATGTATATATATGTATGTATATGTATATAT
>JAVSBV010000029.1:7044011-7062483 GCA_033117975.1 Parotocinclus spilosoma | reverse complement strand
AAAAAACTGTGCTTTTCTTTCAAAAATAAGGAAATTTCTAAGTGACCCCAAACTTTTGAACGGTAGTGTATATGTAAATTGTACATGCATATGTACCTGAGTGAAGAAAAGCCAGTCTCATTTTAAGCATGTTTAATGTACGGTATGCTTTGATAGATACAGTATATGGTAAACTTGATTTACGATAAAATTTAACTTACGATGGAGTTATCAGAATGTATCCCCATTGTAAATGGGGCAGTACCTGTACCTCCCTCGAAGTAGGAGCTAAAAAATCTCTATAAAGAGCGTTCAAAGAACTTCCCAGTTCCTTTTGTGCAAACACAAAGAGACAATTCAGTTCTAACTATGAAAAACTTCCTTCAGTGCAAAAGCACCTAGAGAAACTCACTGCTACCTGTGACACTTGTACAACCACACCATACCACACACTACCAGGCCACTGTCATTATTGTGCTAAAATGGTCCACCACACATTATCCAGTCATGATGGTGGTTTCTTTCTGTAGATGAGATGGTTATAGGGAAAATGATAAACTGTGCACTCCATTGGTTACAGTAAGCAATTCTATATAGTTCAGCTACAGAATATGTAGGTTTAGATGATTAAAATAAAGCTGCCAATGAACAGTGGTGTACTATAAAGCCAAAAGCCTGTGGATACCCAAAAGTAGACCAAAAACACTGGTATTGCTATGGTGTGTTCACTTTTTGCTGCTATAGAAATATCAGTTTTCTGAGTAAGCTTACCAATAGATTCATCAACCATGACAAGACTCTGGTCTATTGTCCAGAGATTTAGCATTCCAATTAATAAAAAAAAAGTTATCTGTGTAACTCAACCAAGCTAACCTGACTACCTAAATGAATACTACTCATTTGTTTCACATTCTAATATGTTACCTGCACAGTTAGTTCTTGATGAGGAGTGAGCTGCTCTGGGATGGAGATGGAGAACCTCTCCTTTCCACAGAGTCCCAGTGAATCAGCACTCTGGCCAGTTAGGAACTGCAAAGGAGCAATGCCCATTCCCACCAAGTGGTTCTTGTGCATCTTTTCAAAACTCTCTGCAATCACTGCTCGTACTCCCTACAATCAAGGATGAAAGAAGTCACTTGGGTAATAGCAGCAATACAAGGCAATGATTATTTAAAGTTTGATAAATCAAAGAAAATAAATCAGATTATGCAATTTAAATTGTATAACTGAGCTACTATTGCAAATGTACCAGTAGGTAAGGTCCTTTGGCTGCCCAGTCTCTGGAGCTGCCTGAGCCGTACTCTTTCCCTGCCAAGATGATCAGAGGAACACCATCTCTCTGATACCGCTCTGCTGCCTCAAATACGTCCAGCTAGTGCGGAAATCGGAATATATTACACGTTTGTCAATTTTTTTTATTGATTAAAAGTACAAGTTCTGTTAAACTGCTAGGAAATCATGTTGTCTACTGAAAAATGGGTCTGGCCTAATGGGTATTATATAACACATTCTTACCATTTGGCCTGATGGAATGTGCAAGGTTCTAGGGCCAGGTTTGCCAATCAGTCGGTTCTGAAGTTTGATACTGGAAAATGTTCCCCTAGTCATTACAGCATCATTTCCTCTCCGTGCACCATAAGAGTTGAACTCACGTGGTGTCAGGCTGGGCAAAGGAGGGAAAACAAGATGGTTAAACAATGTTGCAAAAGCCGTTTCTTTAGGAACAAAAAAATCAGAACTGTTAAAATAAATCAGCTGCCAAGAAAGCGGTTTAAAATAAAACATTAAATACAACTCTATTTTAAACTGCCTTTTATAAAAATAAACAAACCATTTTTTAATACTAATAAATAAACCAAGTCACATAAGTCATGCCCAGTGCTTTTGTAATTTTTACCGCATTCTGCACGCCATACAAACAAAGTAGCTCACATGGAAACTAACAAAAATCAGGGATATTACTGTACTCGCCAACGGTTGCAATGGTCAAGCAACGAGAACAATAAACTTCTTCCTAACACTTAAGCATTTTCAAAAACACTCAAAATCAACTGATGTCTGGTACTCAAAGCAAACTGTAAATCGATACAGTGGGATCGCCTGCTCTACAAGCAATGCACTGAAACAGGCACTTGTGTCAAATGGAGCTCTGGAGCGGTGTTATGGTTTCAGCAAAACAGAGTACAGAATAATAATGTGTAATGTCACCAGTTCACAAAAAGAACAGCCCTTCAAATGATCTCCCTGATCTACATTGATCTACAGTGTCTCCAACAGTATAAAAATCCTAAGCCAAGTTCCAAACCTGCAAAACCACCCAGGAAATAGTATATTCTGTTTTAAAATTAATGTTATTATTTCAGGTGATAGTATTTCATGGAGTCTTGGTATAATTTATATATGAACATCAAAATGCATTTATTATGAGCTCATATTTTTTTTAGCAGTGTTTATTATAAAATCTACAATCCTGGGCAAAATGGGCCAAAAAAGGGCTCCAATGTTCCTGACAACAAATCATTGGTCATAAAATCAGCAAATAACCACAGATCTTATTACAGTGATTATATCATTGAGTCTAGAATATAATCCAAAATTGAAGGCAAGGCAGGTGTGTTTGTTTACCGTTTACTTTGCAGATACTTGGCGGCTGCACTGACTCGTGCAATACTGCCAGCTGGAGAGATATGATCGGTTGTTACTTTGTCCCCAAGAAACAGCAGAACGTGTGCATCAATTGTCCCAGAGCCAGTCACCTCTTTAGACTGGAATAGAGAGGGAAGGACAAGAGCTCAGTACAACTCTAGACTAATAATTCATTTTAATAGCATTACAATATACCTTTTGAAATTGAAAAAGTCTCAGTACTTACAAGTTTGTTGAAAAATGGAGGGCATCGAATGTAAGTGGATTTGGCATCCCATGGGTAACACACAGAATCTGGAGCATCCATGTTATTCCAGAAAGTGTTTCCTTTCTAAAATAGAAACAATGAAGAGTTACAAGAGACCTGCAAACAGAGGTCATATTTTAATGTAGCATTAAAAAACCCAAATCCAGTCGATGACAATTTTTATCTGCGTTTACATGCACTTAATAATACAATAACTCCGGAAAATCAGATTTAGTCAGTAATCCGATCAAGGAGTATACATGCACTTGAGATAATGGGAAACTACAGGTTTACATTTCCCAGGCAATAATTGATTTACTTATTTGCAAGCAGCAAGTAATCTCATTTAAAGATGTGAGGTTAACTTACTATTTGTAATTTTAAATAATCAAATTCTGCATTTTCTTGTCTATATAACTGCATCTCTCCAAATTGTTCAATAACTGTTTTGCAGTGTTTCATTTCCGTGCTGCATTTAGTTCCAGGGTTGCCAGAACAAAAGGATATGGCATCATTTTATTCCTCTCACTGCTCTGCACACATGCGCAGACTGACAAATCCAACTAAAGTTGTGTAAGACTGGTACACGTTATTAATACGCCATTACGTGGAAAAAAATCCATTTCTCATTAACAGATTAATTGATCTTAGTCTGATTCGAGATCGGAGTATGTTGTATACATGGTCCCCTTATTAATCAGATAACTCCAGAAATGTAATTATTGGATTATTAAGTACCCAAACTCAGCATGTTATACATGGTCATTATACGATTGCTAAAACAACAAATTTGATGGTGGCTTAAGACTTTTGCCATGGAATGTACTACCTTCATTACCAGAATCAAATGTGAGAACATTGTGTACTTTTTTCATTCGGTATTTACAGAAAGCCATGGAATTACAATATAAAGTTTATACTTCTTAGATGTGACTTCTAATATCCTGGGAGTGTAATCACAACAAATCACAAGTACAAACAAATCACAGGGCAAACTAGGAAAAGCTTAAATATAGGTGTGTTAGTTGTGCAATGTTGTGCAATTAAAACAAACGTTTCTTATTACTTCTTACGGTTGACATGATTTTTAACTACAGAAGCAAATGTTGGACGAAACATGTTTTGGCTGAATAAATAGAAAGTTGTGTTCATTAATGCTTGTTAAAGTATCAATTAACCTAGTAACTTAAAACTAAACATCTAAACTCTGCTTTACATAAGCTTAGTGGCCTTGGTTTCATGCCAAATGCGCACAATTTACTGTACTTTTTCAAATTAAATAAGTTAAATTACATTTTGTAGTCCACTGCAACTCCATGGTCAAAACTAAACCTGCTTATCTCATTACACCAGCAAAGAAAGTCAAGAGCATCACTTTAATATAATAGAGTTAACATAACCCCATTATGGATCCTAATACAATTCTTTACCTGCATCCTGTTCCTGAGCTCTCTGAATATAGAGGCAATGACTGTGTGCTCCTCTACATCCCGAATCTCTTCTTTAGATGGCCATACATCCTTCAGGAACACCTCCTTACCTTCTGCATTCACACCTACATACAAAGAAAGCAAAAGTACTTGAAATATGTTGTAGCAAGTCAGTTTCTTGGCTTGGTTTTACATTTCTATGTTGTATAATTGAAGTGGCCTGCATCACATAGACCTTCACTTACCAAGTGGTTCTTTCTCAAAGTCAATTCCAACTGTGCCAGCAATGGCATATGCCACCACCAGAGGCGGTGAGGCTAGATAATTGGCACGCACACAGTCACAGAGTCGTCCTTCAAATTGCCTGTTGCCAGACAAGACGCCACATGCAACCAAATCACCCTGACAAACAGAGATTAGTTTACGTCATTACTGTAAACAAACGGGCTGGGTTACACAAAAGATCTGATATGAAGCAAAATATACCTGTTTGATGGCGTCTACTACAGCTGCAGGTAAAGGTGCTGTGTTCCCAACGCAGGTGGAACATCCATAACCAATTACCTCAAACCTAGCGCACAGAATCAGAACTCACTTTAAACATTCTACCCCAAAACGGCAACAAACAGATCTGTAATACAATCTAAAGTCCCTCATTTTGAGTACACCAACTTCCACATCACATTCACTTCTAATGGCAGAGCAAAGCCTGATATACTGCTCACAAAACTAACATAATTAAATGTCCCATAAGGTTTTTGAGCAGGGCATATAGTTCTGGAGAACAAATGTCAGCTGACAGTTTAAAACACATTGTTAACCTCAATACTTTTGGATTTTTTTGGTGTTAGTAGCAGGGATTTTGTGTTCAGTCGTGGCCAATTGTTTTGAGAATGGCAAAAATTGTGTTATCCACAAAGTCCGCTGCCACTGTTTTTCTTTTTTTTTACAAGCTAAAACGTATATGCTATAATGAATCCCACACATTTAACTTTTTATTGACAAATACATCCAGTTTAAGCAAAGACTTAATATTTAAAGTGTTGACCCTTCTTTTTTAAAACGTCTGCAATTCACCTCAGAATGCTAGATATCAGCTTCTGGGCAAAATCTTAAAAACCCAGAAACTAAGTTTCAAGCACTGGTTAGGCAAAATGGGATTGTTTGTCCACTCTCTTTTTGAGGATTTACCACAGTTTCTCAATGGGATTGAGATCTAGGGAGTTTTCTGGCCATGAACTCAAAATTTCAATGTTTTGTTCACAAAGCCACTTAGTTATTACTTTGGCCTTTTGGCATGGTGTACCATCATGCAGGAAAAAGCATTGTTCACCTCCAAATTTCTCCTGGATTATTTTGAGAAGTTGCTCTTGGAGGATGTTTTGATACCATTCCTTATTCATTGCAGTTCTTAGAAAACTTTTTGAGCGAACTCACTCCTCTGGATTAGAAGCAATCATAAATGATCTCATGACGCTTCACTATTGGCATGACACAAGACTCACGGTAGCGCTCACATTCTCTGGACAATCATTTTTTCAGATGTCTCAGACAGCCTGAAGAGGGCTTCATCAGCTAAAATAACTTGACCATATATTTCCTACAGATTGTCAGTCTGTCCTGGATGTTTGTGGAGAGAAGAAGCTTCTTTGCTGTCCTTCTTGACACCAAGCCATCCTCCAAAAGCCTTGTGTCTCACTGTGCATTTAGATGCACTCACACCTGCTCTCTCCAATTCCTGAACAAGCTCTGCACTGGTCTTGACCTGATCTCGTAGCTGCATCCTCTTTAGGAGACCTGACACTTGCTTGACTTTCTTAGGTGCCCTGAAGCCCTCCTAAATGCTATTCAACCACTCTCCTTGAAGTTCTTTCTGATCTGAAAAATGGTTGATTAGGGTCTCTCTCTTACAAGCAGCAATGTGCTGGAATTGTGAAACTATTTTGATGCAATGCAACGGCAACTGCACATACTTCCTTGGAGGTAACCAACAGATAAAGAAACTAGTCTGCTCTTTTAATCAGCATGATATCAGCTAACTTGTTGTTATTAACCTTTTCTCCTGGGGTAATGACATCATCACTAAAATGAGCCATTTGAGCTGGACATTTTGTAGGGCTAAAATGCAGTGGCTGGAATGCCATCTTTTGTGATAAGATCATTTTCAGAGCAGGGAATTACTTTGCAATTAATTGAAATTAATCAAATCACTTCACAGACCTAGAGTTTAATACAAATTGCCATCACAAAAACTGATGCAGCAAACCAAAACTTTTGGCCATGACTATACATGGTAGTGTTACTCTTGTGTTTTCAGTAGTATCTCTGCTGTATTATCGTTTGCATGAAGTGTTCTTGTAAAAAATACCCTTGATTTTGACATTGCAGTAGCATAAGAATAACAAGCACATATGTGTATACACAAATTATTACAAGCCATGTGTACCCAAGTTGGCTGAGGTAAGGAAGCACTCCACTGGTGTTGAGGTAGTGTGTAACCATGCCACTGCCCGGAGCAAGGCTGGTCCTGATGTAAGGCTTCACTGTCAGGCCTGCATCCACAGCTTTCTTTGCTAAGAGACCTAAAGGAACATGAAAAGAGCATTACTTTGGAAGAAGCTAATGAGAAACCACAAACGCATACTAGAAGCCACAGAACGTAATACACAGGTCAACCACTAATGCTGGATCAGCTTTCTCACCTGCTGTAAGCATGACAGAAGGGTTACAGTTGTTGGTGCAGCTGATAACAGCAGCAATGACGACTGATCCATGACATAGTGTGTACTCTGTGCCCTCGTGCAGAAATGGCACTACGGTGGCCTGCTTCTCTTTCTGAATGTGGAATCCTTTAAAACCCACCTTATCATAGAAGATCACAAATTTATTTATTTCTTTCAACCATGAGGATCTCTTGTGTTTAAAAATTGTCATTTTGCATGTTACTTTTTACTAAAACTTCAATATTCATCTATTTTAATGTGAAAATGTGCATTAAAATGTAGTAAATACCACTGAAAAGCTAAATTATTAGCAATTTGTACAAAAACAGATGGTCAGCTGCGTTATCACATAACATTTTGACCATTCCTATTACCTTATGGCTCGGAGTAAAAGAAACATTGGAGTAGAGCAGAACATTGTGGGAAAATGCTGATGATAATAAAACATTTAACAAATGCTGTGTGAGAAAGAACTTGAGTATTGTTCTTCTATTTCCAATGTAAAAGTTCATCTTGAGTTCTCCATGAGAGTGATGATGATTCTGATTTCAAATCAGCCTGTACGGTCTTTCTATGCCCCAACTATACATGATTCTATTTCATTAAACAAGATAATGAGAAAAGCAAATGAGAAGTCTAAGAAAGTTGTTTGATTACACAAATGAGATGGAAACTCTATTATGGTGATTGAGTAGCAAGTGATATATTTATGAGGAGGAACAGAAACATGTTAAACTGGATGAGAGTATCACACATTTACTGGTCAGTAGGGTGTATGGTCACCCAAGACTGCCAAAAAAACACTGACAGTGATGGGGCATGATCAGGATCAGATTTCCCAGCAGTTCTCGTGGGATCATCTTCATATTCATTCTGAAATATCCCCTATTTCTTGTGAGCATTGTGTATAGTCTCCCAAAACATTGTGCAAATTCAACCTGTTCTTCATACACAATTCTCCACAAGGTTATGTCAGCTAATGAATTGCTCAGTTTTTTTTAACTTGCAATTCCACTGACGATGATGATAATGCGAACACTGGACATTTTAACACCTGGAATTATTAGCTCTGAAACAACTTGTGCATACAGGAAATAACTTGCCTTCTCATTCAGACAATTTCGGAAATCCTCCTTCATGTGTGTGATGGGCACTCGGTCCTGCGGACGTTTGGGTCCACTCACATTCGGCACTATGGTACTCAGGTTTATCTCAATCACCTGGATAAGGGTATGGTAATGTCATTTAAATGAAACCTCCCACTGTTAAGAGCCATTCGGTTATAAAACGAAGGATCTACACACAATATAGAAAGCCAATTTGAATAAGAATACCTAATATTCAGAGGTTTAGTTCATATTTTAAGAATAATACTCTTAAGAGTATTCGCCCATCAGCAGAACTTTTATAACACAGGATTCAATTTTATTCACGGTACTACTCCAATAAAAATTAATTTGCAAACAAAATGTCAATGTTTTTAGTATTTAATAAAGTAAATATTATTGAAACTATATATCAATTTAGTTGTTTTTTTTCCACTGTTGTTTTGTTGGCATGTTGTACCCAAAATGATTTATTGTGTGCAACTTATAACATAGTATTATTAAATAGCAACAAATACGATTACCTCTGAAAAATGTAGATCCTCTGACTTGTCATCAGAGCTCCGAAACAGCTTTACAGATTTAAGGTAAGCCTCTAACATTTCAAGTTTTTCTTCTGTGAAGTCTTAAAGAAATAGCACAGAACAGAAATAGAAAGCAATTATATAACGCAAACACAAACCATAAACTTTATCTACATGGCAAGTACAACATAATGCATGCTTTATTCTTACTGGTCTGTTTAAAGTGCTTGAGTGTGACTTCATCAACAGGGAAAAAGCTAACTGTGGCACTGTATTCAGGACACATGTTAGCTATGGTGGTTCTGTCTCCAGCAGAGAGCTGAGACAAGCCAGAACCGAAAAACTCCACAAACTTCCCACCAATACCAGCCTGACGTAAGTGCTGTACAAAGACAGACATTTTAGAACAGACGTAGAAGAGTAAAATGTAAGTAACAGAAGTTAAAAGCATGTGAACATTTGATATATATAGATAGGTTATATGGCTGACGCATAAAAACAGTGGTCAGTCCTACAGGAATGTTGAATAGAAATAATGTGTGGAAAAGGGTGTACCTTAGTGATGCCAAGAACTATATCTATAGATGTAGCCAATGTGTTGATAGATCCCACCAGTTTACATCCTACAACCTGTGGCAGAGTAAGGGACACTGGCTGACCTAGCATTACTGCCTCTGACTCTATACCTCCCACTCCTGAAAGACAAAAACAAAAAAGGCAGAGAGATCATTTTACGTCACACTAACGGCCATATTAGTGGCAGAAACAAGGTCACAAATTTACTGCTCACAAAAATTAGAGGATACTTCAAAATGAAATATCCCATAATTAAATAGCCCTTAATGTATGTGAGCAGTGTATACAAGTCAAGCACACTGGGTGACTTAAAAGTGACCAGCTGACCTAACATGTTTTGGAAAGTAAGGAGGAAACCAACTTGGACACAAGGATGACATGAGGATGAAAACTCCATACTTGAGCTGGATAATGCAGTTTAAAAACAACATTGTTTGGATATAATACACAAAATAAAATACTTCAAACAAAAGTAGGAAAACATTTGCACTGGAAAAAGTAATAAATATATACACGTGATAGGCAGTGACAGATGATTGTGCAACTGTAACATATTTTGTATCTCCATTTCTTTTTTACTGGCCTAGTTAAGAAAGCAAATAATAGTTTATTTTCAGTTAGCACACAAAATTGGCCAAAATTATTACATATGCATGCACATTTACCAAATTATGTTTCATATTACATCGATTTCATTATGTGTCTAGGAACTTTGAAATGTTGATTTCAAAGGAAGTCCATGTTTCGCTGGGCTATACACAGACACACGGGGTTACAAAAAAGGTCAAATTCTCTTAATTGTTCTTCGACAGATCCAAGAACACACACCTCAAATAACAGACAACTGTATTGCCCTTTATAAGTCGAAGGCTGGCTAATGAAAATCTAACTGCCACAAACTAACCTTGACTATGACCCAAGTTTAATATGGCCTCATACCAGATCAAAAGGATCCCCAAGTCAGTAGGGCTCATCTCAGTCCACTGATTTAAACGTAATAGAAAACCTGTTTGGTAAGCTTCTGAGAAATGCACAAGAGAGGACCTAGGATCGTGGATGATCTGGAGAGGTTCTGTAAAGAAGATTTGTATACAATTCCCTGTTGTTTTATTGTAAAAAGGAAAGCTTCAAAAAGTTTGAATTGTATGGTGCCAGGATGAGAGATTTTTTTTCACAGACTAAATTCTCTTCAATTAGAGGTGGGATTTTTTTTCTCCAGGGTGAGATTAAGCAAATTCACTATTTATTTTACACTCATGGATCATCCAAAACATGAAAACCATCTGGTCTGTAACACTGTCTACGTAACAAGGTTTACATAACAATGTCAAATGAATGTCTATGTGAATGAACAACCCTAGCGCTTCCCAGCATTACATTAGCCAATGCATCATGCTCATTCCACTGGCTTGTCTTCTTCACACAGTGTGTATTGGTGTTAAAAGAGGACTCAATTGACCAAATTACTTTATTCCATGCTTCAGGCGAATTATATTTATATGCTTATTTCTTCTTTCCACAGTAGAGCACATAAATGCAATTTAAGCACCACAATTTACAATTAAAGCCATTAAAAACTGCCTTCCTGAGAAAGCTTTCATTACTCAATTAAGACTTGCATGCATGCCGTGGACAGAATAGATTGCTGTCTGAGACAGACCTTTTAGTGAATGAGGGGTTTACAGCAGTTACAAAACAAGTAGCAACAAGGCATTGAGGCTGCAATCCAGGGAATTAACATAAGGTTCCATTAATGCCAAAAATGTTTAGAACTGTTTGTACAATTCATTGCTGATGCCTTCTTTTATAACATGAATTTGAAATGTGATCAGAATTTTATTAAATACTATTTTAACTTCTTCAGTTTAGTCACACTCTTTCCCACGATGCGCTTCTCTCTGTTTGTTGACGTGTCAGACCTTTGTCTAGTTGTGTTAATACACTCATAATACTGTAGTTAGGCTTCATAATTCATAAAGCATTCACTCAGCCTCTAGTGCTATTTCATTTCATTTCTATTTTCATGTCCAAGCAATTTTAATTCAATTTAATCCAATTTTAGTTGTATAGCGCTTTTTTTTTTTTTTACAATAGACATTGTCACAAAAGCAGCTTTACATTGTTACTTAAACATTGTCACAAATTAAATTATATTGTACCAAATGAGCAAGCCAAATTGCAACAGTGGAAAGGAAAAACTCCATAAGATTAAGAGGAAAAAACTTTTAGAGGAACCAGACTCAGAAGGGAAACCCATCCTCATGTGAGTAATAAACATATGGTTAGATGAACCAGTAACTCTATTGCACAGAATACATGTACAGTTGAGGCAGACACTCTTATTCAGGATTTAAACCCTGGACCTTCTTGTCCATAGTCCAGTATCTTAAACCCAAAGGCTCACATCCATTGACAAAGTACTAAATGTGGTGACTATGAAACCAACAAGCTTTAGGTTTAACTAAAAATAATTTGTTAGGCATAAAAAACAAGACAATGCTTTTAATAATGTGTGATGCTTTGCCAATGTTAAGCACTTTGTATTCTCCTAGACACTTGAAATTGGATGAAATTGGAGAAAATAGAGCAAGGAGTCTGAAAATCTTGAGATTATTCTGTGGCCACTAAACCATTTATGTATGCATGTATGTTTTAGATTATTCTGCTGCTCTAAGTCTAGTCATGACCAATCATCTCATTTGTTTTGCAATAAGTCAATTTTCCGTCATAGAAGATAGTGACTAAACTCAACTGTTTCTTCAAAACACAAAATACACTTCACCTACTAAAAGTGGTTACAATACTGATAATGCTAATTACTTAGGATCAATCAACTTTTTTGTGAGCACACTGGGGAGGGAGCCCCGACAGTACGTACTGTACTACTGACTTTATGTGACTGTCTTTAGTAATTACAGCATGAACTCACCCCAGCCGAGTATGCCAAGGCCGTTGATCATGGTGGTGTGCGAGTCTGTGCCCACTACACTGTCCGGGTAGATGAAACCTTCACTCTCCTGGACGACTCGAGACAAGTACTCTAGATTGATTTGATGCACTGAGCCAATGTCGGGAGGAACCAAACTCAGGTTCTTAAATGATTTTGAACACCACTGTGAAAAAGCAGTAAATGGTTAGATGAAACAGTAACTCTATGGCACAGAAAACATTCACAGTTGAGGTATACATATAACTGATATAATCTTACAATGCAAGCAATT
The DNA here is from genome assembly GCA_033117975.1 of Parotocinclus spilosoma. Lineage (NCBI taxonomy): Eukaryota > Metazoa > Chordata > Actinopteri > Siluriformes > Loricariidae > Parotocinclus > Parotocinclus spilosoma. Next base: position 7,050,031 of record JAVSBV010000029.1, on the reverse strand, counting down.
GTGGGATAAAAGACTTGCTCAGGCACTCAACAGTGACAGGTTGGCAGGAGATGGGATTTGAACCCTGGACCTTCTTGTCCACAGTATCTTAAACACTAAGGGTCACCTCCATTGACAAAGTACAAAATGTGGTGAATACAATACCAGCTAGATTTAGGTTCATACAATTTGAGCAGCACACACCCTAAGTGCCTTGTTTTCAGTGAAATCTGAACTCACCTTAAAGAACTGAAGCCTTTCTTTGTTTCTTATGAGCTCCATTTCTAGGTTCTTGAGGGCTGTCTCAGGTCTGTGGGCATGCAGTAACAGAGCCATTACCTATACTGGGTCTACATAAATATCAATTAACACATCCATTGCCACAGGACCCGCACTGACTCACGCACTCTGCACACAAAATCCAGTACTAGCTTGAATCGCACAACTTATTCACACACCCAACAATCAAGCCTCACTTTTGTACTGTAAATAAACAATATTTACATTTACACAAGGCTTAAGGTAATTATGAGGCCACTCTGATTACATGTCACCCAAGGCAACACTGTGCAAAAGAGGAACATCCCTTTGCAAATATATGAAAATTTGTATTTAGGGTAGCATTTACAGATCACATTACAAACAGGATCGGGTGACCAATTTTTTGTATTTTTTTTTGGAATACTACAATACAGTTACACTCTTACTCAGACACAGGCTTCAGGTGGAAAGGGCACAGAAGTGGTGTGTTTTCAATCTGTACTGTTGGGATTCTGCTGGAAGCATCAGAGCAGGAGCCTTTTGTGCAACTTCCTCTCTGACCACCGCACTGACTGCTGCTGTGATGTCCGCGGGAGGGTGGGCGAGCAGGAATAGATCGGGACCCTGTCCCTTCACCTCCACCAGGGTTAGGTGCATTTTGGATGGCACTGAAAATACAAACAATTATGCTTAATCCCAAAAAAAAAACAACCTACATTTAAGCTACTTATAATACACTTGGCTTATTAGAAAGCCTATGTATGATTTGAATTAGTACTGGAGGCAAAGCCATTAGTTTTACCACTTGCTGAAGTCGATCTGTAGCGAATGGTCTACTATAAGGTCAGTAGGACATTTAGGGTTGATGAGATTGGGATCAACGCCAAGCTTGGCTACAGCATCTCTCATGGCTGCTAGGTCCACCATGGCTGGAATGCCTCTGTGTGAATTAATACACATAAATAAACATCATATCATACAAACACATTGGCATATCAACATAAACATTGAGAAAATCTAACAAGTGCCCTACAGCATTTAGCAGACATCCTTATCCAGTGTGACTTGCACAGACACTTTGTAATGTACACGGATGGACAAGTATTATTTATAGATATGACTCACGTGAAGTCTTGTAGCAGCACTCGTGCTGGAGAGAAGGGGATCTCTGCCTCATTCTGCTTCTTCTCCCAGTTCAAAATATTGTCCACATCCTCCGGCTTTATGTAAAAGCCATCACACATCCGGATACAGGATTCCAGCAGCACACGAATACAGTAAGGCAGTTTCTCTGGAGCAACAAGAATAATGAATGCAAATATTTGTTTATTAGTGTCATAACTATGTTATTTTACTGGGGAAGTCCTTGTCCATCTTGACTCAGAAAGCCATAGTTTTAAAACAGTGACACAGCTGTTTTTATTATGTAGGTAAGAGGCATATTTGGTCCTACTTTTAGATGAGAAGCTCAGAGCTTATTGTGTCATATTGGTGGCTGCAGGAGGTCTGCTTCATGTTTGTTTTTGCAGGCTGCTGGCCAGTGACCATACTTTTGGCACCATAGTGGTTAGGATGATATAGGAGGATAACAGTGACTCATGACACAGAAAAAAACACTTTCATTAATTTAAATATTGTAGGGTCAGAGACTTGGGCCTTGAATTTCCATTTGTGGTAATGTCTGATATACATGGCTGTGTAATTTAGGATTCATCATCGCTAATCGCTGCCAGCCACAGAGCTTAACATGGGGATGTATAGGTTCACAGCAATCCTGCAGATGTGCTACAGGAACGGAGTCTGTGATCTGTGATAGGTGCAGACTTGTAGCTACTCTGATCATGAGAACTGAAGCTTCAGAGGCATACATCAATGGAGAGGACTATCAGCTTTGAGTGGAGATGTGCATATAAAAATAAAAGTTAGAATATCCCATTGCTGAAATGTGAATAAACGATGACATATCCAGCTGTGATCAACACATTAAGTAACATGATTTTGTTTCACCTGATCGGACCAAAAACTAAAAAAATTGTTACGTTCATATATGATTTAATGGCTGATTGTGCGTGTGACTTTTAAAATTATAATCTGTGAATAAGTGAATAAACGAAGAGGTGGGATGTTCTAAAAACAGCCGCATCTTCCACCCTGCCAGGTGAACCATCGCACACGCATGTCAGCCATTATTAGCTAAGCCACAGCTAACGGGATTGTGAATGGCATGGACGTAAACGCTCTCAAACAGTTATTGTGGATCCAGATAGCGCTCATAAAAATAGCAACCAACTAAGGATTATTTAAAATTAGATCATTTAATGGATGTAGATGAGGAGTAGCCACAATTTCTACAATGACTCAGGGGTTATGGCTAAAAAAAAAGAATCTAGTGCCAAAACACACTATAATCCCTGTGACCCAGATATGCAAATGTTCTTACCATAATTGGGATCCTCAAGCTTCTGAGGATTGAAAAATTTTCTAACTTCATTGTTCTTGCACTGTAAAGTGTCAATCAAGTGGCCAAATGAGTGATCTGCACAAAGACAAAACAAGAGGTCATTTAAAAAAGAGCTCAAATACAGACATCATAAAACGGCATTGCATTAAACAAACTGTGCAAAGCAAATAATACAAGTTTTTTAACATACAGTCGATTCCAGTTAATAAGACCACCGGTTACTGGAACCAGCCACTTATTCAGACCAAATCCTAAAGTACTGAAAGAAATCCTATTATATACGTGTAATGTTATTGGCTTATTTGGACCAAAATTCTGCTTAATCGGAACAAAGAACGTGTAGAGTATGTAATATCAGTGAAGAAACTCCCGAGTTTCTCCCCAGCCCTCTCTTGCCAACTACAGGTCTTTGCCTAACATTTCCATTTACAGCACAAGCGGATCAGTGATTTATGGGAGGACTTTTTGGGATCCCTGGGAGAATTTATGCTTTTATCAAAGGTTAGGAAATATGAAAAGTTGTGTTGACAAGAGTAAAACCAGCGGGAGGTGAACACGCCCCGCACTTTCTTGATTTTATTCAAGTGCAGTCCGTCAAGAGAACGCGTCAGATCACACTGGATAAGTTCTTCAAACGTTGACTGGAATTTAGTAAGAACTTGTTTTTTACAGTATTATACTTTGCATGCTGAGTACCTATACATTGTGTTGTAGATCGTTTCAAAAAACTTGGTTGCAAATTTTTTTTTCAATGAATAAAGTTCGTAAGCAACAGTAGTTCTTGTTTGTACGTTCGCTATACGGGTAAATTCCACAATAAAGGTTTAATAAACATTTAATATGTTACATAATATGTCCTGTCTTGTAACATAGGGCATGTTCGTTTAATCGGACCGGCCGGTTTTTAGGACCAAAACGATCGCGACCCGATGTGGTCCCATTAACCGGAATCAACTGTAATAAAAAATATTTACAATATTATATTTTTATAATAGTGATAGTTAAAAACCCCACACGAGTAGATTGATGGCGGGTGGATTTGAGGGATTTGGTGAATATGTGAGGGATTGGATAGCTGTTTGGATGAAATTGATTCATTCAGTATTTATAACTTTCATATTAATTTTATTTTATATAGTTATATATTTATAACTAACTTGCTTTTGCCAGAGCCCCTCGTATATATAAAGCGTGGGTGAATGGATAAATGTATGGATGATGGGTGGCTGAATCGAGGGGAAAATTGGATGGTGGTATTGATGGACGGACAGATTATCTGGTGATCTTTTGAAGGTGGATGAACGCATGCATCATGTGTTGAGATTGGATGCATAAGCAATGGAAAGGTGTTGTGTTGTGATACATGGTTCGAGGGTTTGTGGGTGGATTAAAGTGATCAAAGAGATTGTAACTTCTTTACCTCCACTGGCGTCAGTGAGTTCAGTCCGACGCAAGAACCCCAAATAACCCGTTCGTGCCCAAACCGTCTGAGTATCGCCGAAACTCAGTTTGGTACAGAAGTGATCAGCATGTAGTGCCTCCTCCCCGTACACCGTGTAATATCCTGTGGCATTGTGAGGACTACTAACCCAGATCTGCTTAATGGTGAGACAATTGAAGGTCTTTAGATTACATTACATACAGTCTGTTACTGAAAACTGAACAATATTTAGGCAAGAACAGAAAGGTAATCATAAAGGTTGTTGCATTGAATAGGGAAAAGTACAAACTTGCCTCTCCGAGATGAGAGTCTCCAAGAGGTCCTTTGGTCTCTGTGTGGGCAATTATTACTTTTACACCTGGCAGAATCTTAATGACAAAACACAAACAATTTACCGTAGCTCACATATATAAACAGGTAGTACGAATGAATTGTATGTTTTAATCACCTTTCCTGACTCCATTAAGGGTAGACTATGTGGAGAGCCTCGCTCAACCAGCCGCACTCTGAAAAAGGTACATGTTCATTAAAATCAGCACTTTCCTTCAGACATACAGTGCTGTGCAAAAGTCCTGGGCCACCATTAAATGTTTTTTTCTTTAGCAACGGTATAATGATCATATATAACATATTGTTGTCAATTTTTACTTTGGATTTTTTCTCCATAATACTCCTTTCCACTGATCTTCGTGAGGTTTAGCATGTTATACTTTTCACCCTGTTCCTCTTCTACAAAAGTGTTTTTTTGGTGGTTAGCCTTCCTGACCAAGCTTCTCTATACTACAGAACATTTAACTTTGCTTTGATCATGCTGTTGCTCAAATGTGAAGGAAGGTCACATTAAATCCTTGACAAATACTTACAGTTTCTTGTAAATGCATACATCTAAGGGTGGCCTAAGACTTCTGCACAGTGCTGTACAAGTGCAAATGCTCTCCATGAAAATGCCAACACTTTCTTTGAAAACGTCAATGCAGTTGCCTCACAAATCTCTGGTTCCATTCCACTATCGGAATGCGCCTGTGTAAAGCTTGTATGTCTTCCCGTGTCTGAATGGATTCACTCCTGGTGCTTCTCTGACAAGTATTGATCTAACTTTGCTTTTGCCCTGAACAGCCATTGATACTAAGGTAATATTAAATAAACAAAAAAACCCAAACAAATAAAAACTATGAAAATGTCAACAGTCCTTATAAAAGTATTAACCCATTCTATGAATATCTCAACACTCTCTAGCAAATGTCAAAACAGGAACGAGAAAGAGACGAAATAGTCGGTGACCAGACATTACCATTACAAGTTACTGTCTTTTTATACTACAGTAATTCTTTAAAAATAATTAAATGCATGCTTTTGTTTGATTGAAGCCAAAAATGCAATAATAAGACAGTATTACAAACGACATGGAAAATGAGCCAGATGAAACAGACACTCAACAAGTGAACATGACCCTAGTTAATATACCATGTTCCCTTGCGACTTCGCGGTTCACCTTTCGCGACCTCGTGCATAGCGGGTTTTTACAAAATATTAATGGTAAACAATTGTCGCGAATTTTAGCTGATTCACAGGTTTTTGTGGAACTTTTACATGAAAGCAAAATCACAAAATGTATAAAATAAATATTAAAAATATAAAATCTAGCAAAAAAAGAATGTTATAAATCATAAAATATTAGGATTTACTGTAAATAGCTGTTATTTTGGTGCTGTACGGACAGAGCATGTGTGATACGAGAGTGATGTATGGTGTGTTAAGTAAAGAAAACGTTCCATTACTTCAGCGTATTGCTTTATTATTGAACAGTTAAAAACACTACAATAGTGTATTTACTCAGCGGATGAATACTCACCAAAAACGAGAAGTAAGACTAGAGCA
>JAVSBV010000029.1:6998279-7013621 GCA_033117975.1 Parotocinclus spilosoma | reverse complement strand
ACACACACACACACACACACACACATACACACATACACACACACACACACACACACATACACACACACACACACATACACACACACATACACACACACATACACACACATACACACACATGAACTTACTTTAAAAGTAGTCATCTAAAATATAGTAAGAAACAAGCAAACCAGGCAATTACAGATCACAGTCTTCTTGGTTAGAAATACACTCTGAACAAGCCTACTCTTAAAACTTCTGGCAAATCCATAATCTACTCTGCAAATGTCTTGGAAAAACAGGTCGGTCAGGTCCCACTCCCAACATTTAACAGGTTCAGTTTCAGAAAATCTCATTCTGAACAAAGCCAATGCATTCTGTACTTCAAGTACAGGACTGTGCACATTGATGAATCTTGGTACCCTTTAACACCCTGTTGCTAGTTTGCAGTCCCACTGCAAAGTACAGTCGATCGGTGCTGAGCACTGATGATCAGGAGCCCCAAACAAGCCATACTGTTCCTGAGATGCAATGATCCGGTCATCTGGCTATAATGGTCATAACGTTTTGGCTTATCAATGTGTATGTGAATTTGTAATTTGCGAAATTCATACAGCTTTGGAAAAAAGATAAATGAAAAAAACTGTTTTTAGTTTTCCAGAAGAATATGCATCATCTTCAGACCAAAAGTATGTATCCATTCATTTATTTTCTAATATGCTTAATCCTGGGGGTCATGGGAAATCCGATGCCTAGCCATTCCATAGTAGGGCACACACACTTGGAGGAACATTAGAGAAACCAATTTATCCAACAAGCAAGTCATTGGGTTGTGGGTGTAAACTGGTGTACACGGAGTAAACCCATGTGAACATAGGGAGAACATGCAGACTCCACACAAGGACCCAGACTGCTCCACCAAGCATGTATGTTAATTAACTAATTGTAGCTAAAGAGGACTAAGTACATCTGTGTTTAGAACCACTGGTCTATTATCAAACTATTAACTAACTAGTAACTATTAAGGTCCCATTGTTATTTAAATGAAAAGCTCTTTACCATTAAAAAGGCAATGCAAAATCAACCGTCTTTTATAATTTGCTATATGTGAAGTATATGGGAAGTTCTGTATTAAGGCCAAAATGAAAGTAATTTCAGCATTAGGTTAAATACATTTAAGAAGAGTCTCATATTATGCAGCCTTGGTGTCTCAGTAAGTACAGCCAGCTGCTGAAAACGGCAGTGTCAAAGGTCTTGAGTTTAATCCCGGGTGTGAGTTAAGTGTGTAGTGTGGTTAAAAGAAAAAAGCCCAGCTGCTGAGGATGTACTGTTAATGCTGGGTCCAAGCCTGGATAAAGGAGAAATTTATGTCAGGAGCAGAAAGCAGAATAAAAAAAATGTAAAAAAAGATTAAAAAGATTTAATATATAGGTGATCCATTGTAGGAACCCTTAACGGGAGCAGACAAACAAGCAATGTTTTCATCTTATTTTTTCCTTATTTACCGCTCAGACAAAATTGTGAAATATCCCTAATGAAATATCCCCAAATTTTGTGAGCAGTGTATTTATTAGTCCCAATTTTACCATCTACAACATTCAAGCAAATGCTACGCTGATGTCTATAGACCATTTGGAGAACAGGGGAAGAGCCTTGCTTGGATTCCAGTCTGAAAGTTCCTGTGGGAGTCTAACCCAGACAGCACTCTGGAATGTGTCAAAAGTACTCAACCTAAATCCTGACCTGACCTCGATGGTCAATTCTAACTAATTCTAAGATAGAGAAGCACAGATAAAAGCAATCAGGAATTCTTAATGTGATTGGCTTTGGTATTTTGCAGTAAATTCAGGGCACATTTCCATATACAGAGCATGCTCTACTAAACTGTGTTAAAGTTAAAAGAAAGGCAATATACTATTCGCTGTGTCTCACACACACACACTGTCTGGATGTGTGTGAACATCCATAGACACACATTCAGATTCTTCCTAATGTGACTAATCTGTTGCAACACATTCACTGATGTCTAAGCTGGCACCCTTCCCAAAAAAGATCCCATTTGCTAGTAATGAGGTAGAATGAGTTTGCGGTTTGAATCATTGTGTTTAAATTGCAACTAAGAAATTCTTTAAACAGTTAAAGTAAAACAGATTTTCTTTCATTTCACTCTCTCAGATGTTTGGGGCAGATGATGTGGTATGCACACGAATCTATGTACGGGAATAATCCTGCTCAGCCAACACATTAGCATCATAAACAAGGTCATGAAGCACCACTGGCAAATCTGAATCCCCAAGATCCCAAAGAAGCAGCAACCACTGGTCTGTCAGCAGAAACCTCCAACAGTAAAACTCTAATCAGCAGTTTTACACATTCACGTTCTGTGCTAAACATCTGGATATGCAGCCATCAGCTCAGATTCCTTTCTTAAAAATGTATTTTACTGGAAATAAATATAAACAAAAGATCTCAACTTGTGTGTGTGTTTTTTTTTTATTTATGTCTATGCATTTTCATGTAAAAACAACACCATACAAAGAAATGGCTAGATATAAAAGTCAAACTCTAAGATAGTGACAGGCATTTTACCTGTTTACATTATTTAAATGTCTCAGTTATCTATCTTTAACAAAATGCTAGACCACCACTGCAGGGATCTGGCAGTGCTTTCAGGCCTGATCAAGTGCAAACATTTGCAAGCACAATGTGTCTGAGGGAGGCTGGGTCAGAAGGATCATCCCCGTGTCATGTCCAGGGGATCATTAAGCCAGCAGAACTATTATGTTGTATTATGCTGTCTGAATCTGAGTGTACAATTTAAACACATTGTACAAACTGTACATTGTGTCTGTACAAACCCAGATAGGCACCATTTAAAATCCACATTATGATGTTACGAAATCGTCAAACATATTACATGTATAATATTGTACACATGCCAAGCCTTTTTTAAATTTGGCCACATTTCCTATTAGAATTTGACATATACTGCTCACAGAAATTAGGGAATAGCTCAAAATGAAATAGCCCCTAATTTTTGTGAGCAGTATAGTTTTTACAACATTAGTCATTAAAGCAAACAGACATTGATTGAATGGACATTAAAATAACACTAAAAGCGCTTCTCCGTCCTACATTAACAACCCCTTGCTTCAGTTTTGGCAGAATCTCAAATGGTTTTCTATTGAAGATATAGCTATTATTATAGGTATTTTACTATTTAAGTATTTGTACCAAATAAATAGCATGTGTAGTGAATTAATAAATAAATAACGTTGTCCTTGAGTGACAGAAAGGCGCCTTTGAAATAAAATGTATTATTATTATTGGTATTTTCAGCATCAGTGCCTTATTAAGCTGAGCCTACAGGCAAAAATAAAAGTAACGATTAGCTGATAGAAGAGAAACTAGAGCTTGGCTATTATTACTAACGTGTTTGTAAATGCTGGTGGTAATGTCACACTGCACTGCCTTCTGGGAAGGCAATTTGTGATTATCATTTTGTGGAGATTACAGTATGTGCTGGTCCACTTTGCAAGTAAATATTGCTAAATGCCTTAACATCTGTTTAATGAATTTCTTAAATAGAATTGCTATTCCTATAGAAACCAGTTATGATTTCATATTTTTCCAAAGGCTGAAATGCAGTTACCATACTCTCTTCATCTTTCAGCACCTATGAGACTGGCACGCTTCTGCTTAAATGCCTTAGCAGTGTCCTGTGGAAAAGTCTCCCCGTCTCAGACAGGAAAGGTGACGTCTTTCAGCAACCAGCTTTTCTCATAAACCACTGCAGCAATTAGTCACATTCTCAGTTTCTGCAGATCCTCCAGGCTATAGGATTAGAAGGAGTGCAGAAGAAAGATAAGAGGCGGACAGGCAGTGAGACATTGTCATGCTCTACTTTTTCTTCCTCATATAAGCACCAAAGCTGGCACAAACAGATTTCCCCTGCAGACTAGCTTATTTGAAAAATAAAACAAAGTAAACAAAGTTCTAGAGAGTGACTAAGAATATAGAAGCAGAGTCAAACAGTATGCTCTTACCCTAAACAATATTCCACTAAGGCCAGACTTTTTTAATTGCTCGTTCCTCGGATGTCCCTACTTAAGAATCTACTGAGAAGCGAGGAAAAAAAAAATACAAATAATCTTAAAAATAAAATGTATTTAACCCACAATTAAATAAAAGAAAATTTTACATTTTTTTATTTTGTTTATTTCAACTATTGGCTCATGCGGCGGATCCGAGAAATACAAAAAATATTTTTATTAAGAATATTTTGTATTCTTCAAATATGATTATTAACAAGCAATTAAAAAAAAAAAAAAAAGTCGGGTCAAAATTGCTTTATATAAGTGACTTGGCCATTCCAAAATATTAACTTTAGTTTTCTTTAACCATTCTTTGGTAGAACAATGTGTGTGCATTTTAGTCTTGCTGAATGACTCAATCTATTGAGAGTCAGTTCATGGAGCAAAGTACTGACATTTTCCTTTAAAAACTGCTAGTATGATCCAGAATTAATTGTTCTATCTATGGTGATAAGTTTTCTTTGCTGGAAATCAGTTTATAGTAACAAAACTAATTTTGTTAACTAATTTTTTGTAACTAATTTTTTGGAGCAGCACTGTTACTTTTTTTTCTTAAATTAATAACAATAATTATGTTTTTAATTTGAAATCGCCTAGGCAGCATAAGTAAGAAGTTAAATCTTTTATATAAAAAAAATCAAAATGGGTAATTATTTGGCATGTCGCTATTTTGTAATGATACCATGCATTCTTGCTGGACTCTAAAAGTGGTTGCAAAGTCTTGTTTTGATCCAGTTTTATCCTTGCATGAAACCACAATAATGCAAAGTTTGTGATGCTACTGAATGCATGGAATTAATGTACCCCCATAAACGCACAATGGGCTTTAGCCTAGGAGACTGATTTAACTGAAAGTCTATGACACTCCTTGATCACCTTTGGTCTTCAAGTAGTTGTTGCAAAGCTTTAAGGTGTAATTATCCTGCTGCAGTATGAAATCCTCCACAACAATCCAAACAAGCATTTTCACAAGTGCTGTTTGACTTTTGGCCTCATCCACTAGACCTGCATTAACTGTTCAATTCATTTTGCAGCGTGGGAAAACCTTCTGTACTGGGATTTAACCTCATTACCCCAGAACAACCCTCCATTGTGTATTGACCTCAGTCAGAAATTCTCTGCACCTCATGCAACTCCAATTGAAATACCCCTGCATGCTTTGGGCTCCTGCCTCACTGTTAGCAACAAACACGAGAATTGCGGTGAGTGAATCTTCGATGATCTATGATTAACAGGGCTCTAAAAAGACTGCCCTTTACACTCCCACAAAACTTCCCATTAGCCTTTCTGACCTGATAGTTGCAGAATGAATCAGTTTCCTCCTGGCTGTCTCCCCTACACACTCGCCCCATCTCCCACTGATGAGTCCAGCCCTGGCGTCCCCTGCTCGGCTGAATAAAGTCATTGTTGTGGTACAGGAGCTTGATGGAACCAGGGAAGGCGGAACATTAGGCTTTTTGTTAGTAGGCCTCAACGCACCACATTGGGTTTGCAGGGCTTTTCAGGGGCACCACAGAGTGCTAAAATAGCATTAACAAGGCACCACACTCAGTGGTGAATTCACTTTGTACTGGTGCATAAGCTATAGCTATTATTTCATGGTATTGAGAAAGGGTCTAATTAATTTGGAAACTACTGAAGCGCATCAAAGCAACAGGGACTTTTGGGATCTGCAGCTTCTACCCCAGGTTGTAGTTCCGAGGGCCTGAGTCTGATTTTTAAATGAAAATCTGGGCGCTCAATCAGTGAGCATTAGACGGAATGACTGTCACTTTTTATTAGACCACTGTGGTCGGAGTTAAAAAAAAGCAGTGCAATGTCCTGGCTAGTGTGCATAATTATGATAAATCAATAAAATTTTCTTAGACAATTGCAAATTGTCCAAGACAAAGACAAATTATACGTCCTGCTATAAGATATCTGAATCAACCAATATTTATAGTAGCAGTGAGGAACAACATAGGAAATGACAGTGAACAAAGTAGAGGTGAAGCCATCTTGACAATTTGAACATCAAACTGCCTCAAAATGCATTTTTTCATGTCCGCATGAAAAAGCAGTATTTGTTAATGATTAGGACCAGGTCTAATCTGCAGCAGAATCATCCCTGTCTTGTGGACCAAACAAAAGAATCTTGTTACCGCTTACTGCACAAGATGTTGCACAACACACCTGTTGGACTGAGTGCTTATTTGCCAAGAGAAAGCTGTTTTTCACCTGTCCAAACCATCCCATCTGCCACTTAAACACAAGTCAGAAGCACATGCATACAAGAATTGTCAGATAAAACATAAGCTAGACACTGTTCTCCATAAAGTACACTGCTATAAATCATGTGACATATAGACTATCCGGAAGGCTATTGTAAAACAGTTTGTGGATGGATATAAAAATATAAGGTTATGTCTAGAGAAAAAAAACGCTGTATTTGAGTGTAAAAACTCGATCTGTGAAACATCATAGTGGATGTATCATGGTTTGGATCTGTTTTGCTGCATCTGGGCTTGGGTGACTTGCCATCATTGCTACCAAAATGAATTATAAAAGCAAATCTTAAAAGGAAAATGTCAGGACATCTGTATGTGCATTAAATATCTAGAGAACGTGGGTCATGCAGTAAGACAGCAATATTAACTTGGCCATTAAACATGTTTACCGTTCTCTAAACTCTTTTGGTAAGGAAACCCACCAACATTCCACAACTGAAGCTATTCTGAAAGGAGGAACTAGCTAAATTCCTTGCAGTCCATGTGCAGAATCAATAGTTGCCGGAAATATTTAGTTGCTTTAGTATACTGAAAGAATAGGTTCACATACTTTCACCAATCACAGAGATATACAACATTGGACCATTTGATCATTTAAAATGATCAATTATTCTGTTTTTCTCATTTGTTTTATCTGGTTCTTGTGTAAATCTTCTGAATATTCTGATGAAAACAAGTGTTCTAAAGCATTTTTAAACTTACATGGTACTGTACCTCCATGCACAATGGTAGTAGAGATTCATTCACTGCTGAATTTGTTACCTGATCTTTGAAGACACCACTCTGGGCCAGAGCCATGCAACTCCAATCATGTTCGAGTCAGCCCACTTCCATTAAACTACTCTAAATCTAACTCTCCATATCCTGCCACAAACCATATTCTCTTACTCTGTACTGTCTAGTGGGCAATGGATTTAAACACACCTTCTAAACATAAAACCTGCATCAGACAAACTTCTGAGTATTGTCCTTTTTGAAGAAGTCTTGTTTTCTGAGGTATTAAATTCTGCTGACAGTTCTGGAGATCTTGGTAGCAGTGGTTCCGTGTGGGTCTGGATGGCCCATAAAGACCAACAGTAAAGAGAATCATTTGATCTGACGACACACACGAGCAGCTTCCAGTTTTGTTGTCCCACAGACACGGGTTGCACCTTCACTACAGACATGTATTTTGCTGCAAGATGATGCTTACCCAAGCACCGGTTTCACAGGAATGTCTCTGCCAGATTTCAACACTTCCTTGACTTTCCAGTTTGCCAAAATTGTCCCCAATCGAGCATTTACGGGACCAACAGGAACACCAGCTTCAGCAACCTATGAGTGTGCAGGATCTACAGGCTGTGGGTAAATGTCTCATAGAGGCACGTCTTGAAGTCAATATTCTCAAAGCAAGCGGTACACCATCTAAACGTGACCTTTTTATAGGGCAGCATAGAAGAACTTTACTGTTTACAGCAATCCAATATTTATATCTGGGTGCTCTTTTGTAAATGAGACTATCTTTCTATTTGAGAGCTTGTCTTTATGTTTGTGATGTACTGCCTCAGGTATGGCAATCTTTTCATGATTTTCTCTTTCTAAGTCAAACACAAACATGTACATTCAATGGTGTATATACATAAGGTGACACAAAGATCAAATTCTCTTAATCCCTCTTCAAGCTACACAACATATAACACAATTCAAATGACAAAAAACTGTTGACCTTCATATGTCATTTAAGGTCTATACAAATTTCACTACTCTCCTAAGAAACAGTAATCTCTATATGAAGGGTTAGGCAGTAATTAAAAAAAGTTAACTGGAACAGTGACAAACCTGCCTTGATGAGGACTCAAATTTGCTTTGCTCTCATATACTATAAGCAGGGGGTGGTAAGAGAAGCAAAAAATCCTTGCTGGAAGGATCACTGTTGGATGTTTCAGAAAAAGTAACATATTGGGGTCAGTTCCATGTCAGCGCTTTTCTTGTCACCCAATAAAAAAACATACAAGCAAAACATTGAGCTAAGTGCTCCTAGGACTTTGACTGAAAACATGGTCAGATTAAAAAAAAGTTTTATTTATATTTATTTAAAAAAAAAACAAATAAATAAAAAAGACCTTCTTGCAAACACATGACCAACACCCCAAAATGTGTCATTATTGGATCTTCCAGCAAGACAATTAACACAAAACTGGTTTACTGAACACAAAATCAAGCCTCTGCTATGGCCATCTCAGACCCCCTATTGAAACCTTAAAACCTTCGGGCGGAGTTAAAGTGGGGAGTGCACCAAAGAGGACCTAAGACCCGGGACATTCTGGAGAAATTCTGTAAGGAGGAATATCAAATTCCATGGTCCAAAATCTATAACCTTATAAGATATTATATAAGTAGACCAAGTGCTGTTTACGTGGAATACAGGTTAGGCAAATGCATCGCTAGTTATTAAATGTAATGCATTACTGAATAATGAAATGCAGGGCTGCCAATAATTGTGGCAGGGACTGTGTGCATGTCTGTCTGGGTGTATATATGTAATATATGTAACACATACTAGTATTATGTACTACTAGTAATGCTGTCATTTACATTTTTCATACCTCCAGTTCAATTCAGATGGCATAAGTGCATGGTGTACTCACTATCCAATAGTAGACACAACGTAATTAAGACGAGTGGAAATGAGCCTATATCTTCTGAAGTACCACTGGCCCATGTATGCTATTTTCATCAGCCAGCTGATCGGAGGAAAGCCTTAAAAAAAAGTGTCGTGCAAATTAGTTTGAACCCTTAAATGAAATGAAATGGCTCCCTCTTCTGACCAAAGCTAACACAGTTAGGGTAACAAGGAAGCACGTGGGATGTGTTTTTACTAACACTATCAACCTAAACATTACACAAAGTACAAGAAAAAGCAAAACGCGCTCCTAATTTGCTACAAATGTTCTTTTATTATTATCTTAAATAATATTGAAATAAGGGGGATATGATGATCCAGAAAAGACATGCTTTTGTGACTTTTGTTTTAAAATGTATATATTTATATATATTTATATATATATATATATATATATATATATATTTATATTCAATATCTAGCAGAAATCTATCCAGGGTGAAGAAGAAACCCTCCTGTGATGCATTACACGTGCAGGGCTTCTTGGTTAGCCGAGGACAGAGTGAGTGTGACCGTGTAGCTTCCTCAGTGTTCAGACTAAAGAATGAATGCATATCCAAACAGGCAGTGATTAAAGTGTGAAATGAGCCCAATTGTTTCTTGTCCAAAAAATTAAAATGCATCTTTTTTTTTTTCCCTTATAAAAACATTTCGAAAACAAGAACCTGGATACATTTCTACTTGCAAAATTAACAATCCTTTACTATTAAAAAGACAGAAAAAGAGAATAAACACACAAAAAGGAGAAAGAAGGAAAACAACTATCAGTATAATCAACTCCCTTTGGTAAAAACTGTAATAAACTTGCCTTGCATGTTTTTGTCCATGTGTACTAACTTTAGCCGTCGCTTTCTAAAGTCCACAGTAAGCCTGTAAAGGTTCACTAACACATTAACACAGGTCTCTGTCATAAAAAAGGTCTGGTAATATATACAAGTTATTTACAATAGTGAACTGGGTCCTCTTCTTGTGTGAAGAGTTCATTGTTGAACAGTGCCGTGTGTGTGTGGGTGTGTGTGTTCTAGCTGGTGTATAGGCGTTGGGCTTTGCCAGCAACTTTATAAGGCTTGCAGCCAGGGCGGCCAGCGCGTACTGTGCTCATATCCCACTCTGACATTCAAAACATAAACGACCGTGCTATTTTGGAAGCTTCATGCATTCTTGAATGCTTTCTCTCCTGCAACCCACATTACTGTAGTACACAGGCTGCACGTCTTTATTGCTGTGTCTTCTTTTTAGTTTTTTTTTTTCTTTTCTTTTCTTTTTACAAAAGAATGTACTCAAGAGTTTGTTCGCTGTGATATCACAAGAGAGAAATGTCAGAGATTATTTTAATGAGAGTGCCTATGGGATTTCCCAAACTTTGACTGGAAAACAGAGTTTCTTTACGTCGGCAAAGTTAAGTGCACTTTTGCTGCTACTAAACTGTTCCTAAATCTTGTTAACAACAGCATATGTCCTTGAATAGAGACTGTAAATTCAAATCTGGAAAGCAGGTAACAAATACAGGCTTGCAGAGCCTGATGTCGGACGCAGTCAAATTATCAGTCTACAGTGCACCAGCTCTGCAGGATAAGGAACTTCAGAGCTGCTCCAGAGTTCATGATTGTGTGCGCTATGCTGCCATTTAACTGGCAAATCTTTACTTCCTCTCGTTTGGCACCGACAGACATGCACATGTACAGCCAAAAAGCTGTTACAATACTTAAGATGAATACCTGCCAGCCGCCGCTGGTGTGTGACATGAGAGCTCTGGGGCTTGGCTTTGTGCTGTCATGTTGCCCTTAGAAAGTTGTTGCTAAGTCCTGTGTTTCCCCTGCCTGCTATATAACCCCACCAATAACCTCTCACTCTGAACTTGAGCCTGGGCTCATGATGGTTTGTAGTTGCTGCTGTATTTGACTCTGTACTTGTTGACGTTTCTGAAGTGGACAGTCTCAAGTTCGCAGGTGGTGGTGCAGGGTACAAGCCCTTCACGTCCTTCTCCCATTAACCACTTGCTGGTGTCCGCGGCCATGTGCTCCTTCACGTGTTCCTTCAGCCAGCTGTCCAGCCACGTTTGGAAGCGCTGGTGCAGCCTTGTGCTCACATGCTCGTGTGACTGGAGGGCAGGACAAAGAAATAAGAGAAAACAAGGTGGATTGAGTAAGATATAGCAGTGAATATGATAGGCGCTTTCACACCAAAAAGATTTAGGGACCAATTTGGAAAAGAACTCTCCCATGTGAAGCTCCCCTGAGAACTCTACTAATTCCAGCCTTTTATGCTTTGCACTCATGATGTAAACCGCATTCTGAATTCAATTAAAAATTACTTACCCTGTTGCATATAGGCGTAGTAAAACCCAAACTGTACGATTTTGCATTTATAGCATTAAGTTTACATGGCTATCAGTTTACAAGTATACATAAAATTGGCGGTTGCACTTGGACTGCAATCATTAAGCAACATAGATACATACATTCATTGATTTATTCATTGTGTTATGCTTATACACAGGGCACAAGGCAGGAACAATCCTAGACAGGATGCCAATCCATCATTAGGCAAACACAATCTCACGCACAGGCACACATACATTGTAGATACTAATTGACCTAATATGCAAGTCTATATAATGTGAGAGGAAACTGGAGTACCTGGCGAAAACCCACACAAGCACGGGGCATGTAGACTCCACACAAGCCCAAGGTGAGGATTGTGGGATCTCGAAGCTATGAGGCAGAAGTGCTAACCACTACATCACCGTGTTGCCCTTAATAAATACAGTGTCAAATAATCACCCATACTGATGTCAATTGGGGTTCCTATGCGCAGAGACTCTACCATGAAGAAGGAGCGAGAAAAGTCCCTATACACAGTTACAATTGTTGCCAGTTCCTGCAGTGCAAACACCCAACAAAAAGGGTACAGTCCTAAGATCGATGAAAAAGGTTTTTTTGGTGCGAAAGGGCCTTGTTAGTTCATTTATGGCAAGCCGTATCAATCTGGTACACTCAACACTGCAATATAAAATGTTCTGACCCTTATATCGGAGTAGACCACGTCAGTCCCTGCGCATTACCTGATGAGCTCGTTGCAATGCTGTGCGTCTGTACATGTAGTCTTCAGACTTGAACACGTACACCATCTTGTACGAGTTTAGCTTAAACATGCACTCCATTTTCTCAGCGTTCTCCTTTTTCCCTCCATCCTTGGCGTCCTTTTCCTGCTGCTCATGTCCACGCTGGCACTTCCGGATCCGCCGCAGATTTCTGTGGCAACAGGAACAAACAGTGAGCCAGAAGACTCAACATAAGACTTCAAAGATATTTTATATAGTATATACTAGACAGACTAATTTGGAACTGGATCAAAATTTTCAAGAACAAGTTACCAGTTATAATAATATAATTTAAATTCCACACTCCAATCGGTTCCTACTAAAGCATTTTAATGCGTAGTTTGTGCAAAAACGTCTGTATTAAGGACCTGCCAGGACCAGTGTGTAATACAATATCACAGTTTTGGTTTGATATGCACTACTAGAGAAAAAAGAGAAAATTAAAAGGTAAAAATTGGAATATGTGTGGAAAGCTGATCTGTTGTAAAGGAACACCTCCAACACTGCAAAACATCTAAATATGACTGAATAATTAATTAAAAAAAATAATCAAAAACGACATTCAGAACCTTTAACCTTCAATTTAATTAAAATTCTGTTAATACATTTTTGAATTATATCATACTATCCCCACTGTGCTAATTTATGTACCACTATTCCCTTCTAGTCAGGTGACATGGAAGCAACATTAAATGTTAACTCAAACATAGAGCAGCAATAATTACCTCCACAAAGCAGCTATAAATAACACCAGCAATCCTCAAAAAGAACTCAAGGTAACGGAAATAAATAATGGGCCCTTTTTCTACTGTAACATATGTCTCCCATAGCCATGGTGGAGCTCAGTGATATTAAACGCTCTTAAAATTAGACCATCTTTAAAATATGTTTCCAAGTCATTTTCTACTATTCACATGGTATTATTTAAAATGTCTTTTTGTTTGCAATAAATGCAAGTTATTTATTTTCAACTTTTTAGAGGACTTTCTTTTCACATTAAAAATGAAATGTGTGTTTTTTCATACGACATTTTCATTTCAAATGATGTGAGCTATGATTTTAATTGGTCGAAATATTTCATAAATAACCATAAATAATTCAACCCTTAATAGTTGGACACATTTACAGTACAAACTTTGTCATTGAGGGCAAAAAATGAAACCTAATTGACCTAATGTAATCGTAATATTGATTTGAGGTCATATTGCATAGCGTTTCATCTAAACGACCAGCCTGATATTGAACTTTAGCAGTGTGCCGTGTTCTACCAACTGTGGTCTCCTAACCCGAATGTCTGCTCCACAGACAGCACTAGCACCTTGATAGCATATCTTGTAGCACCAGCCTTTATCTCCTAATCCATGAAAAGGCTTAATTCATGAATCTCACGTTAAAATACATCCAAAATGATATTCTTTGCACATAAAGATTTGGCCCCTGTTTCTTACCGTTTTGGAATTGAAACTTATCAAAAAGTAAAACGCAAACAATACCCAACCCGATTAATCACAAGGTAAGTATATCTCAGGACTTATGAGAAAAAAACTGATGTTTCTCAGCACTAGTACCGCTCATCTTTTACCACTGGAAGTGTTTAAAATTTAAGTATAAAATTTAGTAGCACCTTGGCAGGAAAACGGGTTTCTGTGACAGGTGTTCCCTCAGCTCCGGAGATGTCACATCAGCACTCAGATAGCGACCTACATAATCAGCCCAACGCTGATCATGCATAGAAAAAGGCACATATTTCACATATTTAAAGCCACTAAGCCTGCAAATATAATGTTTTAAACTGATACATTACAATTTACTTATTACAATATTTGCCCAGTAATGCCTCATGCCTCAGGGCTGAACAGCAGAAATTCCCCCTTATTAACTCCTAGGCTGTTAAAACGAAGATATTCTGTTTACTATGTTGCTAAAATGGCAAAAGAGATCACGGGGAAGTGACTCACCTCCGTCTCCACTTGCTCATCCGAGTTCTCCTCTTCAGTGTCCAACAGTTCAATCGTCAGCTGCACATTTGCTCGATTCTTGATGAACATTAACTTTGAGAAATGAAGAAAAACACAAAAACTGACTAAATAGCTAGGGTATGTGCTTTACAAGACCTACAATTAGGTAATATTGAACCCTTACCTTAAAGCAATTCTCTTCAGCCATTAGCTGCTCTGCTTTGCGTTGGTAAGCTACCTCGGCAGCTGCTCGCGAGGTCTGAGTGGAGAGCGTGCCGCCTGTGGCACTGTTGCTGCTTTCTGACAGATACAGATCTGTCGCCTGCACGCAGATCTCATCACTTACTATATGCTGCAGCTGTACACAGGAGAAATGAGAGGTATTACACTTCTGTCTCTGACCACAAAAACCTTTCTGTTTTGAACAAACCACAAAATGTTTCTGTTCCAAAAAACCCCCGCATTTTAATTTAATACATAAGGAAGCATCACACTTAAGAATCAATGCATTATAAACATCTATCCATTCACTGAAGAAAAAAAACCCCAAAACTTTATTACATTAAACGACTTACATCACCTGCCACAGAATATTTATATTTATTAATTCATTCATCAGTTAGCCTTATACAGTAAGATTTACAACGGCTACAATCTTTAATAACAGTTACGTTAAAAGGTCTTGCTAAAGACCCACCAATGAAAGAAGTGGAATGCAAACCCTTGCCCTTCTGATCAATAGTCTCATTATCGTAACCACTAGGCTACTACAGTCCCACAAAAGCATACTAATATGCATTATTATGGGTTTAAGGCCAATGTCAGGTCCATTTTAGGGTCCATTATATAAAGTGCTTTCATTTTGCACAATCTCACTTTTATATGGAAAGATACCAGCCTTGTGGGTGGAAGATGCACTGATAAGACCTATAGGTAGATATTCGCCAGCCAGTGACCAGAATGGGACAGTTTTCAGTGCGATCAGCAATAACTGGTAAACAGCCGATCAGTCTCATATAACCGATTCTGTGCCAACCACTTTTTTTCACTACATTGCATGATGGCGAAAGCAGCACAAACACATTTACTTCATGTGTGCACAGAACTTTAAACATGGCTCAACCACTCGCGTTTTTTGTTTATGTGTGTTAAGTGTTACATTTCTTTTTTGTTTTCAGTGCTACTTACTCAGCTAAACAGTCTCCCTATCTACCAATCTATTTCAGACCATCTCATGTCTTTGACATGGAATCATGCTGTTTGGATTACCTACATGGCG
>JAVSBV010000029.1:6920782-6959003 GCA_033117975.1 Parotocinclus spilosoma | reverse complement strand
AGTGCAGGGTGTAGTAAATGGCGGGTAACAGTGCAGGGTGTAGTAAATGGCGGGTAACAGTGCAGGGTGTAGTAAATTGTGGGTAACAGTGCAGGGTGTAGTAAATTGTGGGTAACAGTGCAGGGTGTAGTAAATGGCGGGTACAGCATATAGTAAATACCAGCACAGCAGTGAGTGTACATTATACATTGTACAAGTAGCATTTTTTTTTCGAACGTTTTATACACATACACACTTATAAGATGCAGCGAGTAATTGTGCAAGCCTGGTCCACATTAAACTGGTAAACTCTGATTCATATAAGACATTCGAAAAAAAAAAAGCTTAAAACAGTGCAGCGAACAGTGTGAGCTAGCTAGGTAGTTAGCAACATTAGCTGATACACTTACACACTGTTTACACTCGGAGATCTCACAACTTGTATCCACGGACACACAATCAACAGATAATTGTAAAGATATTTCCGATCTATGTGGCCAAACCTGTTGTTGTGAAGGTAGAGACTGAATAGGTCACACCTGCTGTAGCGTTACCCTACTCGCTTCACGTTGTCCCTGACGAAATACGGATGAATCCCAAATAGCGCCTCACTGCCTATATGTGTGCACTTCGTTAATAAGAAGAAAATGGCTTCTACACCCTACGTAGTGCACAAAACGTTCAACAGCATGCTATTTGGAATTGGTCACTGTAGCGTGTTTTGGTGGTTACTACTGCTTCTAAGATCCAGGTGAATGCATTTCATTTATTTGTATACAATGATAATGTAAATATTATGTATGTTAAGACAAGGGGCATCTCAAAGAGCGAAATAAAATCATAACCATAGACTTCTACTTTGAATAGTGTTACGAAAAGTCACACTGACACACGCGTCCACATAGTGGCGCCAAATAATCGTTAATCGTAAAGTGCCTTTCCATAAAATAATGGGGAGCTAATAACCCACAAAAACTTTTCTGATTCATTGTCCATGTCTTACGTCATGGAAATAGTTTGACTACTTTGGTGCGGAAATTCAAGCATATTTGTGTGCAGAAAACTTTACTTACAGATCCAACCTCTGCACTGCGATCTCGATGTGAAATGAAAACAGTGTGCGTGTGATATTGTTTTGTTCCCAAAATGGAGAGCTGGTGACGGAATCAGTATGGAACCCGGAATGCTCTGAGACGCCTCCATCCTCCTCATCGTCGGAGCTTCACTTATGTTTACTTACTTTTCGTGCTGTTGTAATAATTTCCTTTGTCTGAACCTTCAGTTCCATCTGATGAGCAAACCCTAAAGGACTACAGTGCAGCGGTTTCTACTTTTTGAGCTCGCCGGTGTTTGCGGTTTTTGTTTTTGTGTTTTGCGTCTTGCCTCGTCCGCACCAAAACACCAAGGTGGGCTGATCTGAAGTTTGGATTTAAAGCTGTTTTGGTTCTTAAACAACTTTGGAATGGCTCGAAAATGTAAATGAAACTTCACAAACTCAAGAAGGCGTGTTACTGACTGTTTGCAGTTTTGGACAGGGATAATGTAGCAGTCGGAAGCTAGTTGAACCACAGCTGTCAGTGTATTTTTGTAGGGATCAATTTTGCATTTTAACAGAAAGTAGCCACAGATTGTGTCAGAATTTCTTGTTTCGGAACGGGTTGTCCGCTTTGTCAGTAAGTCGTAATTTAGAGCTTTGTGCCTTTGTTTCAGAACAGAAATAGATGAGCATTATGGACTGGAGCACCTTCGCTGCTAGTAACTGGATGAATCCTGCTATGTATGTGTAGAGTATATGGTGTGAAACCTGTGAAGTATGTAGTAGTATACGGTGATGACAATAAGACATGCGTTGAATCAACACGTAGACTGCTGACTTGGACTTGTGACGCTTTTATTCCTCATTGTTTGGAAGTCTATGAGAGGACAAAATGGCACTGAGAGCTGTAGCACTTTATGCATTCCAAAGTGAGAATAAGGAGGAAATAAGCATCCAGGAGAACGAGGAGCTGGTTATTTTCAATGAGAACTCTTTAGATGGCTGGTTACGGGGTGAGAATAGCCGTGGGGAGAGAGGCCTGTTTCCTGCCTCGTACGTAGAAATAATTCGACCACGTTCCAACTCTGATCAGACTGATTGGTCTGTGAGCCCTGCTGGTTCCCCTGGCAAAGAGCCCTTCTTCCCCGCCACTCCTTACTATGAAGATGACGATGATGACTGGGATGACTGGGATGACGCCTCAACTGTGGTCGGGGGTGAAGACAGTCATAGCCCAGTGGGTGCCAACGGCCATCCTCATCAGAGCCAGTACCCTCACCCACATGTTCACCACCGTCCAAAGCCACACATGGAGCGCCAGGACAGCATCTCAAACTCCAGGAAAGGCAGCATGGTGGGCCGTAACCTCAATCGATTCTCCAGTTTTGTACGCTCTGGAGTGGAGGCCTTTGTACTCGGTGACGTGCCCATGATGGCAAAAATAGCCGAGTCCTACAGCATTGAAATGGGCTCTCGAGGGCCTAAGTGGAAAGAGAGTCCTCAGCCGTTCTCTTGCTCCATAGAGGATCCCACTAAACAGACTAAATTTAAGGGAATTAAGACTTACATTTCCTACCGAGTCACCCCAAGCCACACCGGCAGGCCTGTGTATCGGCGTTACAAGCACTTTGACTGGCTCTACAACCGTCTGCTCCACAAATTCACTGTTATCTCTGTACCTCACCTCCCTGAGAAACAAGCTACTGGGCGCTTTGAGGAAGACTTCATTGAGAAAAGGAAGCGGCGGCTTATCCTATGGATGGATCACATGACTAGTCACCCAGTGCTCTCACAGTACGAGGGCTTTGAGCATTTTCTGATGTGCGGAGATGACAAGCAGTGGAAGCTGGGAAAGCGTCGGGCTGAGAAGGATGAGATGGTGGGAGCTCACTTCATGCTCACACTCCATATTCCCAATGAGCACCAGGATCTGCAAGATGTGGAGGAACGTATCGATACCTTTAAGTTCTTTGCCAAGAAAATGGATGACAGTGTATTGCAGCTTACACACGTCGCCTCTGAACTTGTCCGCAAGCATCTTGGGGGCTTTCGCAAAGAGTTCCAGCGGCTGGGCAACTCTTTTCAGTCAGTCAGTCAGGCCTTCATGCTGGACCCACCATACAGTTCTGATTCCCTGAATAATGCTATCTCGCACACTGGCCGGACTTACATTCACATTGGAGAGATGTTTGCTGAGCAGCCCAAAAACGACCTCTTCCATATGCTGGACAAATTGTCACTCTACCAGGGCTTGCTGTCCAACTTTCCAGATATCATTCATTTACAGAAAGGTAATATGAACCATTTTTATGAGATTAAGCCATGATTTGCAATAGGGGCAGTAGTAAAACTAATATGGGTGAGGGATATAATAAATGCCAATGAAACGCTGTGTTTCATTGACTGGTTCATCAGTAATGAGGAATATAGCTTAATATAATGTACTGTTGACTACATAGGCAACACGTGTCTAAAGTGGGTAATTTATATTTAAAATGACAATGGGAATTAAAAAAAATTAAAGAGACTTGTTTGTTTCAGATATCAATAAGAGCTGACATTTATTTTTTCGAACAAAGATACCATTGGCAGGAGAGCAGTCATATGAGCTTAGTATAAGTTAATAGGAACCAATTGTTATTATAGTGTTTGCTGAAAGTTTTCACACATATACATACATTAGTTATCAGTGTCCAGAAGATCCTGTCATGTTTAACAAACAGGATTCTCCTTAAAACCTACAACTAAAGTAAAAAAAATATTTTACAGATCTAAGCTCAGAAGGTTCCATATAACCTTCCACATGCCTCTCTTATTTTTAATCATCTGGATTAACTGAACTTGGATTTATTAAACTTGCAAGTGGTGAACTCATTCCTTTTCATTGAGAGTTATCCTTTTGACAAGTTTGCACTTGCACAGTTTTTTACAAGCTGTGTCATGCTGAGTGTCATGTGGAATTCAATATGGTAAGATTAGAAGGACTGGTGTTTCTGTATCTTTCGCTACTGAAACCAACAGCCTTAAGAACAGCCATGACATTTTTCCAATACCTTAATTCAACCAACCAAAATTTTGGCTTGGTCTTCCTATGAGCAATAACTGATTATTTGTTACTTGTCCACATTTCTTTATAAAAAACATATGCAGGTTGTTTGTGTATGAAAATATTATCATGATACTTTTACATAAGTGGTTGTTAAATTTTGTTTCTTTGTGAATTTTAAACAAAACCCAAATAAGTCACATGGCAGATTTACTCTGCTGCCTGATATAATTTTGGTATTAAGTTTGAGAATTAGGCTCCCCTCATAAATCTTTGCCCTGTTTTTCTGAATGCCCCAGGAAGTGCATGATATGATGAGATTGACACATGGGATGTTGTCCAAGGAAATTGTTATTCATCCTTTGCACAACCCAACATCCAAAACCCTGCCACCTGAGACAGACCCGGTTTACACATTGTCTTTTCATGCATCTGGTATCTGAATTAGTCAGCCAGACTAAAATCTGTTTTCTTCATACCACATAATATAACTCACAACACTATATAACCCACTGTCAGTTTAGTTTTTATAGTTTTTATTTGCAATAGATTGTTGGTGAATCAAACGTTGTATGCGCAGACATGGGTCCATATTTCATGTACATAAACAAGTTTCTTGTCTTGCATGTCATGGATGAAATGTGATATGTCATACAGTATCGTGTGGGTTTTGGTAGTCGGATGCATTTGCACTTGTTTAATTGCACTTGTTTAACAGTGCATCTCATGGCACCTCTTGAAGGGTTTTGGGCAAAGCATATTCAGGTACAATTGTGCATGCAATGTATTGTGGCTTACCAACATCCATCCAGATACAATCCTGATCATATGAAACTCCCTAATGTAAATAGGGTCAAGAATCGCATTGGCACCTACCAGCCCCACAACTCTATTGTAACTGGAGTAATATGACTAAGCTCCAAAGAGATTAGAATGCTAATCATATCAGTGCATTTTACTGCTCAAGATTAATAGCTGAGATCACTGTTCTCTGCAGAGAGTACTTAGAGCTTTACATGTTTACACATGTGTGTTCACCCATCAAAGCCTTTGAAATGGTTCAAAGAGATAATCTGCTGTTTCTGAATAGCAGGAACCCTGAGCAAAGTCTTGAAGGCCACATATGGAACTAATGAAAAGTGCTGGGGATGAATAGGGTGGACCATAAAATTAAAAACAAAACACAATTTACCAGACACAATGTTGTTTTTTTTTAATATCATAAAGCCCCAAGTTTGGCTGTGAGGTCTGATTTGCCAGTTGGATGAAGCCTGGCTTTTGTGAAATGTTTTTAATTTTTTAGTTTCCAGTGAAAGCTTTAACATATTTGAGCTGTTCAGTCACCTTAATACCTTCAGTATGACAGTATGGGTAAACAGGGACTTATCGTATATGAATTGCTTAGAGACTTAGAGAAGTGTGAGAGGGATATTAGTGTGCTATTAATCTATTAGCTCGAAAATGCACCTGTTAGTGATTTGTTTCTGGGGAAGCTAGCACAAGAGACAATAGCTTGAACCATTCCAGCGTCTCAAGTGTTGGTCTCTTGTTAACACAATGACAAACAAGTTTAAAGGCAATTTGAGTGGCTATATCCTGTGCTTATACACATTATGGCTATGTAGGGAGTGATTAGAGTTTAACAACAAAGGGAGGAATAACTTTTCTCAGAGTGAATGTCTGTCCCATATGATTTTTAAAAAAAGAGTTATAGCCTGAATCTTTAGGTTGACATGTGATATCTACAGTAGGGCTTGTATATCTGCTATTTGTTTTCTAATATTTAATATATGGTCTTTTATTGCAAGTCATATAATCAGCAGACACATTTCAGTTAAAATAATCTTTGGACAAAACTACAAGACTGTAACTTTTTCTAATGTTTGTGATAAGGTCTTTGAAATTGTACGTTTTCCGATCTGGAGGTTGTCGAACCGATTCAGACCACTTTACCAAGATGCACTGTGTCCCCAATACATACATTAATTTAATATCAACATTTACCACCACATACAGAGTTTCTCTCTCCGCACTTGTTTCTCACCCTGTGTTGCATCAACTTAACAACTTTAAATACATAGAACTTTGTAAATAGAAACTAATACAAAACTGTCCAATGACAACTAATGTACTACAACAGCTAATAAATATGGTAAACTAATGCATGGGTTAAACCTTAATAATAAGGATACAAACATGATTGAGTATGGATGTATATGCAAACAGATATTGTACAAACCGATGTTATGAGCCAAATCTTGGGCTTAAAAGTACTAAACAGGCCTTTGTGGTCAATGTGGTATTTGACAAGCAACCAGTGTAAAATAAGTTGGGCGGCACTATTATATTTAAATGTTCTTTTCTTGGGAAGTTCAGTTGGTGAGGTCATCCCAGTTGTATTAGTGTGGGGCTGTCTGTAATATGTATGAAAATAGTTTTTAGGTAGCATGATGAACAATGATGAATGTTTTTTACACTGACTAACAGCTCATAAAATGAAATAGAATCTATTAGTATACTTTTCTATAATAAACTATGCAAAGGGTGTCATAACACCCTCATTCACTTTAGAATGTTATGATCGCGATTATATTTTTAATAAAAAGTTCTCTCTCTTGCATCCAAATTTTTACTGACTTAATGTAAAATCGATTTAGTTGTTAGTCAGAGACTAAACTAGGCATCTACTGATCTTGATCATCTAGAGATAAAACTGTTGTTGGTGCACTACCAGTCTACTTTACTGTGCTGAGATAGCATTTAGTTTGTCAGTTGTTTTTGTTTATGTTAGGGAGACAGCCTGTGATGTTCTTTTGCTGGAAAAGGAGTAAACTTCCTGGATCAGGCTGTATCGCATGCGATGATTAATTGTTCAGCCTTAACTGCAGCTTTAGTCAGTCTTTGGCCTTTATATCTGTGTCTTCTTTTATATTTTTAGGCTCTCTGGTTTCATTGTTAAAGTGCTAATATGAGAAAAGGAGAGCTTTGACCAATGTTTTTGTGGTTCAGACACATGCATGTGCGCGTACACACACACACACACACACACACACTCACTCACTCACTCACTCACTGTTGCTGGAGTTCAGAAAGACTAGAGGAAAAGGTATGGGGGCCACAGGACAAAGAGACTGCCTAAATCACCTTTCCATCTGTGAAACCTTGTTGGGAAGTTTAGTGAGATGGCAGTAAAAATCAGTTGATATCACATAACACTTCCTCTATAGATTACTTCATGTGCAAGTTTAGTCCACTTGTTATGTCCTTTGCCTGTTTTCTGTTTACATGTTTACCTCTTTGAGCAGTCCTGTCTGAATTAGACGCTAATTACAAAAATATAAGCTTAATTTAGTAATGCTGTCACAACGAAATGTTTCTTGTTAAGAGAAAGTAACCAGCTGGTGTATGTTTGCAAGATTATAATGCAAGAATCCACAATCCTCACCATACAGCCAGTGCAGAGGCAGACTCTGGATTACTTATAACGATTTCTTAGCTTACAAGTTAGCGATTGCTCACGGATAAGTCGGAGTGAGAGCTTCAACTGTTTTTCCAGCCCACACCAAACTAACATTCCACAAAATGTTTTAGCTACAGTGCTTTAGCAGGTCTAGCCGGTCTGCTAGACACATTAGCAGCATGTGTGACAACGTAATGTTTCACAGAGTTTCTTTGCTCATTTGCACTAATGTGGATTATGTAGGAATAAAATACCTAATCATTATATTTTGTTGGATCAGTTTATAACTAAAGAGCTTTAAATGACAACTTGTTTCTAACCAGTTTGCTTTGTTTCTTCCGATGCAAGGAATAACTTGAAAGGAATGCATCTTTATCCTGTCTCTTTCCGGTAACTGCAGTGTTGGTGCATATTTAAATAATCTTGTAACATGAGTAACTGAACATGTACTGTAGCAGGTAGGGGTCTAACAGTGATATAAACATGGTTTCAAAGCATCATTATAATGAAGCTCACGAAGAGCATTTTGGACTTGAATGTTCCTTTTTTGTGAGAGACTATTTCTAGATGCAAGTTCCCCCTTGTGAAGTCTCTGTACATGCATGGTCATGAAATTCAAAAATAAGGGGAATAAGTATTTCCTCTTAATCTACATTTCGGTAGTTCCACTTTCTCACTGGATCAACATGTCTACACAATGAATGGCTCCAAACGGGGAGACTAATGGAGCAGTTAAGATCACTATGTAATCTCAAACAGTTCAGTTTACTAACAAGGGCTATAAAGTGTGCTGCATGGGTAAATGGGTTGATATCACTTCAGTGCTAATTTGTTATTATTTCTTGATATGTAAGTTGTGTACAGGCCAAATCCAAAATGCACTCAATGGTAATGGCTTCAAACAGTTGTCATGTAGTTGAAAAATGTTTGCCTATTAGTTTACATAAAAATAAACCAGTTATTCTCCATTGGGTTCAAATCTGGACTCTGACCAGGCCAAAACAAGAGCCTGTTGGACTGTGGCAAATTACCAACTAATGACTAATGGCCGATCTTCTAAGAAAAAACAAAACGAGATAGATTGCAAAAGTTTAAACACCCAGATGTGTTAGTTTGAGTTTTATGTCAAACATGTAAATATTTTCTTTTCTTTTTGTGTACAAAAACGCTATGTAAGTGGAACTGAATAGAGAGCAAATGATATGCATTTCTATATTTAATCAATTATGATAAGTAGGCAAAATCAAATGTTAATCAGGTTTACATATAGCCAAGCAGACCTCTCCTTAGGTCTTATTTAAAATTTTTAATTTAATAGTTCTCCAGTCCACCATATGAAATCCTTTCTGCTTTAAACTAATTCATGAACCATATGATGCCTTTTAAAGCATGTTTACTAGACCCTAGTCCAGATTTAGAGGTTTAACAATGCCTGTGGTTTTGACAGTCTGTTTGGACCAGTTCTGGAGGCTATAAACTTGTAATGAATTGTGGAGACACCTTTTTCTGACTGTAGCGACATAAAGACCGAATGTCTTTCTTCTGAGAATAAAAAGGCAAACAAAAAACCCCCAACTCAAATACATGTTTATGACAGCCTGACAGCAAAGCTACATGCATAACTATATTTATGTTATGAGTTGTTTTTCATTTTTATGCCTTTGCAACTCAGAAACAAGCATAGTCAACAATTAAGTCGTCCAGTCACCACATATTTCGGACACTGACACATCCACATGCTTCCCAAATAAATGTGTGTGTCGATCATGGCCTCTTAGCAATATGAGACAGTGACCTAGTTTTCTCAGTTGCTAAACAGTCATTGAGGCTCAGATAATTCCCATCATGCTGAATGATCAATGTATTGTGCACTGCCCAGGCATTAGAAACAGTCAACTAGAGAGAAATAGAATATGAAAAAAGAAAACTACGAGGAATGTATTGCATGTTGCATGCTATGCTCTAGCATTAAACATTACAGCATAGTAACCAAACTACTGTATATCACAGCAAAGCAGAGAGGCTGTACAGCTGCTGTACAAGCGGATGACTTTGTTAAATTTGTGCTATATACATTGTTTGAACTTTTGTTTAGCATGTATTGTGTAATTAGGGTTACTGCTCTTCAGCGGTTGTT
The DNA here is from genome assembly GCA_033117975.1 of Parotocinclus spilosoma. NCBI lineage: Eukaryota > Metazoa > Chordata > Actinopteri > Siluriformes > Loricariidae > Parotocinclus > Parotocinclus spilosoma. Next base: position 6,949,345 of record JAVSBV010000029.1, on the reverse strand, counting down.
CTGCTCCAACTTGCTTTTGCAGGCTCAGAGACTATGGTTGATAAATTGCATATTGCGACCCTCATGCAGTGATAGTTTACATGGCTCTACTCTACTTCCTCCTGAAATCTGCTTGCAACTGTGATGCTTTAAATGTTGTGTACTGTACACCAGGCTTCATTTGAATATTTGATTATGCACTTGGGTGGTAGAATATCAGTATTGCCATTTGTACTGGCTTGAAATATGCTTTATATGCAATTTTCTGACATGATGACGATCATTAATGTGAAATGAGAACATCAAAAGCTCATGAAGAAATTCAAATTTACTCAGTTACTGTGGTGAATTCAGTATGAACCAAGTATCTCTTATTGGCTGATTTAAAGAAGTTGTATTGTAGTTAAATGTTCTGTGTTTGCCATTCAGAAAAATACGATTTAAGTAGTACAGCCATTCAAATGCCACGTTTGCTTATTTGATTCTTGAGATGCATGCTGGTTGGTTATGCTTTAGTCAATACTGTAAAGTGTTTTGTGGCATTTTACTAGATTGTGACTCATTAAGGGCATACTCATAGTAGGTGTGCCCGAGCATGTTTGATATCCAAAGCACCATTGGTGTAATCATCCTAGTGTGGTGACTCCATACTGTGCCGGGGTGTGCTTGGAGGAATTGGACTTGGGCATGGTCCGGTTGGACTTGAGCACAGTATGCATGTAGTATGATTGTTAAGCTTGACTGGAGCAACAGAGGCATTTGCCTCTGTAAAAATCTTCTTATTCATTGTTGAGTTGCAGAGTTAGTAATTCTGTAAGATGTATGAGAGGGCAATATGTCAGTTTGCTTAAAAATGACTCCAAAAAGCCACAAAAAGCAAAATTATAAATCCCATTGTACTGTGCATGCACGTCTTATTACTCCACCACTAATCTTGCATCATGATGACTTAAGTGTGCCCGGGTTCAGAAGCGCAATGTGAGCACAATCCATTGGGGGAGTGTGGAAAGAAGACAACTGTGCTCTGGCACAGTACAAAGCAACCTTGCATGCTGTGTTCATTCGAAGGATGAATTGTTGAACTGAATGGACAAATGTTAAGCTTGAAAATAGATGATAATACTTGGATCAAAGTCTTACTGTTCCAGAAATGAAGGAATGAAAGTGGTTTATTGAGAAGTTGTAGAGTCTAGTAAGATTTCTCTAGTGAAATGGTTAGCTATAGTTCAACCTTGCAAAAATGAAGTGACTCTATAGAGCCTTGCATTCATTACTTTACTGTAATGGCTGTTGTAGTTGCTATAATGTTTACATTGTTGCTATGGTTTTCCAAAACTGTTTAAAAATGCTGAATAGAATCCACAATGGTGTGGAAATATTTAACTACATAACTAATTTATAGATCTTTAAAGTTTGCTTTGTGGGCTTGGTTCAGAGAAGCGTTGTGCGTTTTATCAATTAGATTACAGAGCAATTGGGTGCTACTGGAAAGTAAAATTGTGGCTGGTATTACCAAATAACATCTGGAGGATGGGTGTATGTGACACCAGTACTCTGCTGTGCTTGGCACTAATGACTCAGTGGGCCTGTCTGTCTTGAGCATTATTTCAGAGCACTGCTTCCAGAGTACAGCAACACTGTTGTTTTAGATTTGTGTAACCGTCTTCCGGATAAGACATAAAACCACACAGAATATGCAAATACTTGCTTTTCTCAAGCACTATTGCATGTTTGTTTTGTACAATGTATATTCAGTTTGTAATTGTGTTTTTAATCCATATTTCCCAATATATATTTACTTATTATTAATCCTCCCTCTGTCCATTGTTGTAATTAAGCAATTTTTCCCTAGTCTACTGCTGTCTCCTACAGGAACCTAAAGGCGTAGTCAGTCTTAATGCGTTTGTAATATTTGACCTCACATTTCAGCAGCTGTCCATGGCACAAAGGTTTTGGGGAAACCAATATGGAAACTTATTAGAGTTACTACTAACTACTAATTTGAACGACCAACAAGTGTGAACTGAACCACTGTACAAGTAAATGATCCACTATGTTTGCAGGTACAGAAACAAGATTACATGGAGCAAAACTGTCATTTGGCACCAATTAGTGTTCTATATTTTCTTACCTTCATCACATAATGAAACTTGAAACTGTAATTTCAAGAATCCTGGAGTGAACGAACAAATAATTCAAGGTGATGGATGCAAGTTATTTATTCTGTTTGTATAGTGAATTACTAAAACTATGAAATAAACTTGCATTTTAATCTGAGATACAATATTTTTAATCATAATCCATACTGAACAAAACTAAAACCACAAGGCTTGAAATATGTCACTTTTCTTAAAATGAATATAAAATATTTGACAGTTTATTTTTCAAAATTCAAAGCTATAATTCCTTCAACCCCAGTTCCAATAAAGCTGAGACGTTGTGTAAAACAGAATTTTTGCAAATCCTTTTCAACCCATATTCAATTAAATACACTACAAAGACAAGATATTAATGTTCAAATGGATAAACTTGATAGTTTTTTGCAAATATTCACTCAATTGGAATTTGATGCCTGCAACACGTTCCAAAAGAGTTGGCACAGATGCAACAAAAGACTGGGAAAGTTGAGGAATGCCTGTGACCTTCGATCCCTCAGGCGGCACTGCATTAAAAACAAACATTCTGTAACAGATATTACCACATGGGCTCAGGAACACTTCATAAAACCATTGTCAGTGAACACAGTTCTTCTCTCCATCTACAAGTGCAAGCTAAAAATGCAAAGTGAAAGAAATATATCAACAACACCTCGAAACCGGCTTCTCTGGGCCCGAGCTCATCAGAGAAGGACTGACACAAAGTGGAAAAGTGTCCTGTGGTCTGAAGAGTACACATTTGAAATTGTTTTTGGAAATCATGGAAATCGTGTCCTTGTGTCCAAGGAGGTAAAGGACTGTCCGGTTGTTATCAGCGCAATGTTTAAAACCCTGCATGTCTGATTGTGAAAGGACCATTATTGCTAAAAGGTACATACAGGTTTTGGAGCAACATATGCTGCCGTCCAAGCAACGTCTTTTTCAGGGACATCGCTATTTTTCTCAGCAAGACAATGGCAAGCCACATTCTTCACGTGTTACAACAGTGTGGCTTCATAGGAAACGAGTGTGGATACTAGACTGGCACATTACGAAGTGCAAAATACAACAACGGAGATCCCGGACTGTTGAGTAACTGAAGTTGTACGTTGAGTAAAAATAGGGAGCATGTTCAACCTACAAAAATTCAACAATTATTGTCCTCAGTTCCCAGATGCTTTATTGAGTGTTGTTAAAAGGAAAGGTGATGTAATACAGTGGCAAATATGCCCCCGCCCAAACTTTTTTAGAACATGTTGCAGGCATGACATTCAAAATGAGTGAATATTTGCAAATAACAAAGTTTATTTGAACATTAAATATTGTGTCCTTGCAAATCATCGTATTGTGTTTGTATTTATGTTTTACACAACGTCCCAACTTACCGGTAATTGAAATTGGGGTTGTATGATGTACACAATATGCAAAGAGAAAGAAACCCTACTCAGCCAGTACACATGTATACATAACATATAAACATAAAAAAAGGCATACAGGGACAAAATGGCAATCACTTGTGGCAGAGGCTTCAAAAACATGACACTGAGTGACGAAGACCCAGAAGCCAATATGGATACACTTGCATATTTTACATAGATATTCCATTTTTTTACATTTAGTCATTTAGAAGACACCCTTATCCAGAGTGGCTTATAACTGATACAGTCAGTCCAAGCAATTATGGGTTATTAGTCTTGCTCAAGAAACCAGTGGTGGCAACCTGGCAGAGGAGGGATTTGAGTCCTAGATCTTCTGTACCTTAACGGTTAAGACTTACACAGTCACATTAAATATTTAAGAGCAACTTACAAGTGATACAATCCAAGCAATTGCTGATTTAGGGTCCTGCTCAAGATGGACCTTTTGTCCATAGTCTATGACCTTAATCACTAGGTTACCACAATGCAGATGTAAGTATTTTAGAATAGTTATAAATGTTGTACCAGGTAGGACTGGGTCCATTTTAATGTATCAGTAGGAAATGTATTATTTTTTGTGTTCAGCTTGTTATGAGTAAAAATTAATTTGAAAAAAAAAACCAACAACATGGAAAAATAATCATTATGATTTTGATTATGATTTTATCAGATCACCCCTCCCCATTTAAGGCAATATTTTTCTCAGACATATATCACACTTTGATCTTTGAGTTACATATATTGCAGCCCCTTGGAGGACTGTACTAACAGCATCATCAGAGCATCATCAACCACTGGGCATACAGACACACTGTTTCACACACAATCATAACAGGACAATATAAAAGGGCCAAATAACCATTTTTGAACCATAAGAAACCCATGCAAATACAGGGACAACACTGACGCTCCACCCAGATAGGGACCCTATTCCGTGCCACCATGCTGCCCATCTGTTTTGTGTCTAGGCAGAGAAATTTGTCCACTTTGTGTCTGCTTAGACAAGCTATTGTAGACCCTGGACAGAAAACATTGCCCCTCTTTGTGTGAAAGTATTTTAGTTTGATTTAGTAATGACATAGTTATTGAACCAGGTCTCAAAAACATTTGCACAAGACTGAGTCTGTATTTATTACTTAATCTATGGTTAGGGTTCCCTTTAAATTAAATAATAAAAAAACAGATTTACAAATGAGTCAATCAAACAAGTACAATCAAACTATAACGAGTAAAAACCTTTCAGTCACTGGCATATAAACATCACTAGCTGCTTATACATCAGTGATTCCAAATTTCTGTACAAATAAAACACTAACTGAACCAATCTCTTGTATAAGGATATTACATATATTAATTTGTAAAATAAATTAATCTGGTAGTTAGTATGTAACCTATACACCCTAGTTTTCCATTTATTAGGTTTGGAAGATGCTGAATTATTGAAGATACTGGTGCAGTCTCTCGGTATACAGTCACTGAAGCAGTTTAGTTTGTCTGCCCCCTCAATCTATTAAGAAACATAATATGGCCAATATGACAAGGTGTTTTATTCATTATTTGGGTAAATGATCATTCCTGGCCCAGCAGTTGTTCAGACAGTATGACCGCATGCTAATATGTGTAGTGATGATGGAAGTGTATGAGATACAACAGCGCTGATAGAAATTTTTAACACTGTACAAATTCAAGCCACTTTATTATTAACACTAACTAAAAATGTTTTTCCAGTTCATGATTTGTGAGAATCCTCCTCTGACCCATAAACAGTTTCCAATCATAGGATTTTGTCAGCTGAGTATTTTTACAAAAACAGTTTATGACCTTGCTGGTCTTTCTTCACTCAATAATCATAAATGTTTTCTGCATCATGAAAATGGACACCGGCTCAGAACTAGACATGAGAGTTAAAATAATAGCAAAATGTACTGTGATAGATGTTTTCAGAAGCAATAAGAAAACTGTTACACAAAATGTTGACTAGTTTCACTCAAATGCAAACTGCTGGGAAAGCGCATAACAATTTACGCAGAATTTGCTTTCATGTGCTCCCTCTCAGGTTTAAACAACCAGTTGTAACCCTTGGTAACGGAGTGTGCAAAGAGCAATACTCAAGACACTCTTACTTAACAAATGATATAAACACAAATGTTGTCAGCTGGACACGGTTTGTTGGCTAATTGGAATGGTATTTGACTTAGAACTGTCATTAGGTTGTTATTCAGCAAGTACGTTATATTATACAAACTTCGAAATAGCAACAACATTGTTTTTAATGATTATTACCTGAAGAATTATTATATTTCCTGATTTAATTATTTGCCCAGGCCTATGCAGAACAGCAATTCGGTTTAAGCTGTAGAATGATAAATAATATTATTAGTTGACGTCACATTAATTTGAATGTACACTGTCCACAAAAACCAGACACTCAAAGAGCTATCACAATCATTTACAGCTGAACAATAACAATGATGTACATGCACACATACACTCCCCTCCAAAAGTATTGGACAAGTGAGGTCAATCCTTTTATTTTGCCCTTCACTGAGAACATTTGGGTGTGACATTAAAAGATGGATTTGAGACAAAAGACATTCCAGCTTTTATTTCCAGACAAAACTTCCTTATGAACTTTCAGATCCAGATGTAAATACCTGGAAATAAAATCTGAAATGTCGAACTTTTGTCCCATATTCATCTTTTAATGTCAAACCCAAATGTTTTCAGTCTAAAGCAAAAATTAAAAAAATGCCTCACTGTTGCAAATACTTTTGGAGGGTGTACATCATTGCCTAAATGCTGCACGTTGTTTAATGTTGTTACATTCCAAAGCACACTGCACCTTATTTTTTCGATTTTGTATAGTCTTTAAAGTATATGTATTTGTATATATGTACTACAGAGACATGATGTACCACAACCAAATTACTTGTTGTTGTGTAAACATACTTGGCCAAATAAATCTAATTCTGATGATTCTTTATTTGTGATATCCCACCAGAACCCAGCCCATAATTAATACTGGGTATGTATTTAAGCTATATGTAAAAACACAGTTTTCCATTATGTCTGAAATCAAACCACAAACTGATCAGCGTTACTGAATTGTCAGCTGCTGTATTTGAATTGGGAGCATACCATTTAGAATAGTAAAATTCTGTATTTGAATTTAGAGCATACTATTTGGCATTGTAAGATGCTGTTTTTGAATTTAGAGCATACCATATTCTTCATACTCTCTATTAAAGAAGGCCTGGATGATGTCCAGCATCCCTAGTATCACCAGCAAAATGGTGGGAGTTGATATTAAGTTAACTGCATTAATAATGAATGATTTATACTTTAGTTGTTTATAGTTTGTTTAATTACAAGCAAACAATGGTACATGCACAGTGGTAGTTAGAGGAACCCAAACTTTTGTGTCAAATAACCACCTAAATGTCTAGTTTTAGGATTTTTTATAACAAAAGGAAGGCACTGCATTTTATATTTGTACTAATCTGACTGTTTTTACTGCAGGTGCCTTTGCAAAGGTAAAGGAGTCTCAGCGTATGAGTGATGAAGGGAAGATGGATCAGGATGAGGCCGACGGTATCCGGAAGCGCTGCAGGACAGTAGGCTTCGCGTTGCAGGCTGAGATGAACCACTTCCATCGGCGTAGGGAGGTGGATTTTAAGGACATGATGCAGGCTTACCTGCGTAAACAGATCACTTTCTACCAGAATGTGGTGCAGCAGCTTGAAAGGACCCTACACATGTATGACAACCTATAGAGGATCGGTCTGGCATCAGACACTTTTAGCATTCAAAGTCTTCATGGTTATAAAGATCCTGCAACTTGGAATTAAGGAAGTCGATTCAAAGTCATTTCAAGATAATCAGGTTTATGCATTTAACAGTTTTTTGGATATATGTAAGCGGGTACGAAGACAGTCAGACTTTAAATATGCACTCTCGGACTAAACACTAGCTCATGCATTTAAAGTGTCACATTCCTGGCTGCCTGTCTTGGCCAAAACTAAAAATTCCAAGACCTCATACAGTTCACACAGTGCCTCGACAAAACCTCCACATAGTTAGTCGATATATTATTTTACTTATAACACTTACAGATATTTAATGAGTAGAAGCCATTCACCTCAAAGACAGAACTTCATGAGACAGGTCATGAAGTAAGCCTTTGTTAAGCAGGCTATGTATGTGCTAGGACTGTAAGAAGCCCTTACACTATCAAAGTCATGTGTTGGCATAATTCATTCATGCAGCGTTCTTTTATTTAACAAAATATAATTTAACAAAAAATGTCCTTGGCATCCTGTGACATCAGACAGTCAAAATTTAGGAATATTCCTGTCCACAAATCATGAAACTATTGTTTGGGTCATGGGTAAAATGTGTATATATAATTGTTAATGCCTTCTATTGGTTGGCTTAGTGCCATTATGACCAAAGACAGCCAGCGACAAAGTTCTGACAGTGTCAGAGATTTGAACCAAACTGCTGCTGCAATGTTTATCTAGACGCTGCCAGTGGCAAGACATAAATGAAAGTATTTATTGTGTTCATCAATTAATATACAAGCCTACATTAGCTCAAGCCTTCCTTTTGTCCACATAAGTTTACCCTGTTGTCGCTTTCAGATGGTGCTGTCTGTGGGGATGTAATGAATACAAATATATTGGTTCAAAGGTGAGCTAGGACTTGACCTGGCAAGATGTAGCACCATTCTACCTATTTTTGCACTGGAGTGCTTTGACATTTTAATCCCATCTAGTAAGTTCCAAGGAATTCAGGTAAAAGTGCATGTGAAAACAAGTTTCGTATGAGATGAAATGTTGGCTGTTGGAAGTGGATGAATCCCACTGTGAAACACAGTGTTGTCTGAAACACAGTAGCAAATTTGTATGAATTTGTACAAGCCAGCTCAAATGGCTGTGGTGGGTTCTGAAGTGGGTTATTCTTGTCCATAAGCCTTAATTCATATAAGAACCAGTAAACCAGGTCTCACTATTAACATTTGGGTAGACTGAAAAGGTGTGATGTCTAAATACAGATATGATCTGATGATTCATGACTATAGAATTTCTGAAAATGTTACAGTTTAGCTTACAATATGTAACTGTTTTCAGACAAAGTGTAAAAGGCGTTATGTAAAATGGCCATTTGCATTAATGAATTTTCCAAATGATCTCTGAATCATTGGCCCACACACTACGGCAGTGATTTTAAAACGGACACTCTATTTAGTAAAGGTTTTGGAGAGATAATCATGGCTGTAGAAACTGAAAAGGAGATCGCTTAGGAAAAGTTTTTGAGAAGACTGGAACTTCCAGTGTTATGTGACGTTTCAAGTATTTTGCCATTTAGGGTGAACAATTTGCTAAAACTTTAATGAAAGTATAAGAATGAAAGCTTAGGAAAAAAAGTCTGGAAATATTAGTTCATCTGAAATTTTGTACAGATTGATCACATTCATACAGATGTTACAGTCTAGGGTTAAGGCAGACATTATATTCTGTGGTAGCTTATGTTTTGTTTTTTAACATTAGCCAGTTTGGCACAGTGTGCAATCTTATGTCATTAAACATGTTTCTCTTGAAATCAGACTGTTCTAAATGTTATTTAAATTGAACAGATCCTTTAACTCTTTTTAGCTCTTCCCAGTTTCTGCAGTTTTCTATATTTGTACTGCAGACACAGATAATTCTACTGTGTAGATTTGGTGGTGGTTATACTGTAGCTCTTTGCTAGAGCTTTATGTGTAGATAAGCCCCAAATCTTTTTTTTATTAGGAAGATGCCTTGCTGGGGCATGTTAGTTCTAATAATTATTGCAATTCTTAGCTATGAAGGCTAGTCAAAGCTTAGTCTCATGAGAGAGAAACAAGTGTTTATTCATGCGATAATTCTGTGTTTCATAGTATGTTATGTGGGACTGTGGTGGCCTAGGGGTCAAGGTACTGGACTATGGACCAAAAGGTCCAGGATTCAAATCCCACCTCTGCCGCAGTTAATTGTAAGTCTGGATAACGGCGTCTGCTAAATGACATAAATGCAAATGTTATATTAATACTTTAATCAGTCAGTTCAGTTGCAATATCGTCATCACATACCTTTGGGTAAGAAGTTCCAATGCTTCTTTTTTTTCTCTCACTGGACCAAGTTATTTGCTTTCTTTGCGGCGGAATAAAAAGTACAGTGCTTGGGGGAAACACACTAGGATCCCTAAAGGTTTACTGGCAGATCACCCATCAAAACAAATATTCTTTGAAGAAGAAAGTCTATAGAGTTCACGAGTCCGAATAATATGTGCTCATTAGAATCACAGTCTTAGAAGGAACTAATGTTATGGTTTGTAAGTAAACATGTCCTTTCTGACTGTTTAATGTTGACTGCTTAATTGCTGATAAACCAAAGTATTACTTGTTCTAGTTCTTGGTCTTGGCTCGAGCCCATGTTGAGGCATTTTGTGTCTCTAGCTGGGTCTCACAAGGTACAGAAGTGGAAAATATTGATAGGGCTAATGGGGAAAGAGGGCATTGTTTATCCATTTGAGTGAGTTCAATGGAAGAAAATAATTAAAAGCATGTTAACTAAGAGCTTGGAGGGACCACCTGATTTACATAGATTTAGATACTAAAATTATATAAGAGTGTGTTTAGTAAAGTGTGTGATTTCTGGAGAAAAGACAAAGTGCATTGTTTCTACTACAGTCATATACTGAAAGTCTTAATAAAGAAATAATCTTAAAGGGCTTTCTTTGTATTTCATTTTACATTTACCTGTAACTGTAACTTGTGCTACCAAGGATCGAATAAAAGAAAACAAAACATTGCAGCAAGAACAACACACATTCATGGTCTTTAAAATCTGGTCTTCGAAATGAGATTGGTTGAAAGTGAAGCACCACAGGTGTTTGCATTCTTTTATTTTCTCTATGTAAAAATGAGTCTACACTGGATATTCTGGACAGTGACTGGTTTTCAGATACACTCTGCATTTCTACATGCTGCTAGGACTTAAATGCTACCAATGTACACAAGTGTGACACAGGAAAATTCCTGATAGTGTAATACCTGTTGTGAGTGCACATGGGTCCTGATATCTCAAGTTGCATTCCTAAGCATACACCAAAGGCACATGGAAAACTTGCTGGAACTAAATTGCTGCACATGTCCTTCCCAGCAGTACTGCGTGAGACGAAAGGAATAGCAGATATTTACTGTTAGAGAATGTGCAGTGTGCTCAACAGTCCTGCTGCGTGATTCAGCTTTTTGCTTTTTTCCTCTTCTCTGACTAAATGGCTAAAATACAACGAAATGTTCTTGTTTTTCTCTTTCGTTGGTAATTTGTTTATGACATTTGGCAGTGTGAATCTTTAAATATTTGGCTTTCATGAGACAAAGCGAGTGCAATCCAACTATGTGTGACATCAGTGCCTGGCAGATTTACAAGTGTTGCTGTGAAAGTCTGATCTTTCAAATTCCAAAAAAATCTGGTTTTTTTTTTCATATTTCAAAAACAAAGTTTGCTTACAACACTGGACATTTTTCAAGAGTATAGTAGAAACTCACTGTATTCATGCATGCTGGATATCCAAAATATATGAGCATTCTGATGACCCTTCTTTTGAGCAAAATTATTTTAACATAAACTTAAAGTAGATTCAACTGAATATGACTTAATATTTAGTTGCTAATCCTTTAGAACTGCATTAGGCCTGTGAAATTTTTTGCATATTTCTTATGTGATGGCTTTCCAGGCTTTCACACCTGTTCAGTTGGTGTTTGTTTAACTCCTCTTTCTTTAGCAGGTAAAATGAATGCTCTAAGTCTGGAGATTGACTATCCCTAGTCCATAACTTTCCATCTGTTGCCTCTGATGACTCCTTTGCACTTTTGGCAGTGCGTTTAGGTTTGATTGCACCTTTCTTTAATTCGACAGACAAAATGTTTATTGTACTGTTGACATCATATGTGACATAAAAGAAAATTAATGAGCTCGTCCAAGAAGAAGCCAGGCAAACCCACGCCATGACTTTATCTCCATTGTGTTTTACAGATGAGCTTATATGTTTGGGATCATGAACACATACTTTCTTTATCCAAACTTTAGCCTTCCAATCACATTGGTAAATATTTGTCTCATCCGTCCATAAATACCTGTCCCAGAATATTAATTCATTCAATACACATTTTCTGGTGAAAACTGTTAATGACTGAGCCTAACCATACTGCATTACAGTGACATACAGTGCTGTGTATTAGTAACCCCCACCCCCCAAAAAAAATGTTTCTGAAATTTGTATTGTCACCATGTGGGAGAGATTGTTGTAGTTATTATTTAATTATTGTAACTAATATAATAATTATTCTGCTATGAATATCCTGTAATACTGAGTGGAAACACAATGTACACATAAGTGAATTATTGAATAGATTAACTAAATGAATAGAGTTGAACTGTGCACAATTAAGTGTAATAAATGTTCTGGAAGCTACCAGAGTTTGTTATAATACACTGCACACAAAAATTAGGGTCTATTTCAAAATGAATATTAAGAGGATCCCACAAGAAATGCTGTACAATCTTATAAATGTCCGTGTGTTTTGGCAATCTTGGCTGACCATACACCCTACTGAACAGTCAATGTGTGGTATTCTTGTCCAATTTAATATGCTTTTGTTGATCCCCACGAAAATATTACTTGCTAATCAATCACAATAATTGAGTTTGCATTTCATTTGTGATCAAACAACTTTCTTTGACTTTTCATTTGTTTCTCTGATGATCTTTAAAGGAATAAAATCAAATGCTTTTTATTCATTTTGAAATATCCCCTAATGTTTGTGAGCAGTGTATTTACATAAAATGATGAAGAAACAAGTTCAGGACTAAAGTATTGATCAGGAAGTGGGTATAGAAGATATCCCAAGTAATAAACATTCCAGAGAGCACAATTAGATTGTAATTAAGAAAAGGAAAGAACAGGGCACATCTGTGACTGTTTTTAGGCAATCCAATTAAAGTCTGTGTCTGATTAATCAGAAAATGAAGGCTACTTTGAAGGAGCTGGACAGCAGTCCTGCAGCAGTGACACTCCACAAAGTTGTGCATGTAAAATCCTTTTGTGGAAATAAAAAAGCTTTTTGAAACATATCCTAGACTGGCAGCTGTAATAAAAAAAAGAACTGTATCGTACATTTACCTTTTATTTTATTGTAGACCGTATGAATGTTTTATCTGATCAGCTTCATTTAATTTGTTAATAAACATCAATTCCTGCATTTCAGGTCTGTAGCACATTACAAATAAGTTTGGAAAGGGCAATTTAGGACTGTATTAGTTTGTAAGTCGCTCTGAATAAGGGCATCTGCTAAATGCCGTAAATTTAAACGGCTAACAAGTTATCAATTTGAGTTATGAGTAGTTTATGGAATTTCTCAGCACTGTACTGCCAAGTGAATGACTCCCCACTGGACTTGTCCACCACCACTGAGCTCACACTGCACTTTGGGTGTTGGAAGTATTACAGAAATTTCTGGGAGTCTGTCTGACTTTTGTCCCCACCAATGCAGTTTAATTGAGTAATCTTGTAATCGAGTTGAATGACCTTCTCTGCATGTTTTTTGCCCTGATATTCTGTACAGACTCTAGGGTAAGGAAACTTTATCAATCCTCTATTTACTGCACATCATTACTGAAAACTAAAAGTTCTTGTTCTGCCGCTTTCACTAATCTTGCAAATTAATTTTCAGAAAGTAGAGTGAAATATAGAGTGCCAGAATGAGATCCATATGGAAAAACTTCAGTGCATTCATTAATTTATGTGACTCATATTTCTTAGCCTTCCCGTAGCTAAGACTGTTTGCTTTGTGTGTGTGTGTGTGTGTGTGTTTCAATGAAGCACTTCAACCTGTATTTCAGGTCAGAGAACAAAATCTGTGCACAAGTTAAAGTGGCACATTGTTTAGTGATTGTTGAGTGAGAGTTTAGTGACATGACCACGACTGTCAAATGCAGTCCTGTGTTATATGAACCTGTTGTTTTGTGTAGAAGCAAAGAAAGCATTGTGAAACTCTTGGATTGGAGATACTGGGTGGGGGCCAGATCCTGTGTTATCTGAAATAAAGTGAAAGAAACAGAGAGAAATAAGAGGAGAAATTGTGTGGAATAATGTTGCTGATTATCCAGCTGCTTTAGAGTAGGGTACCCGTAAAGGGCTTGGTCTAAAAAGAATGCGTTTTTAAGCATTGAGAAGAGAAGAAGTTCAAAGGATCATGTAACAGCTATGAACTAGTAATTAATATCTAAGTTAAAGTAAAGATTTGCATGGTAAAACATGTTTATGTGCATCAGGTGCATATAAATCACACTGCATATGTAACTGTAGCCCAAATGTTGCTATTCACATTTAGTGAGCCTCCTCAAATTATCCATTAATAGAAATGGACCACCACAATTCACCACATATTCATTAGAATAATAATGTCAGTTTATATTGATGATGATGAGTGTTTTAAGTGTAGTGACTGTATTTTTTATCTCATCCAGCATTTAGCAGACACCCTTATCCAGAACTACTTAAACTCATACAGTCTTACAATCCAAGAAATTAAGGGTCTTGCTGTGGCAGAGGTGGGATATGAACCCTGGACCTTCTGGTCCAGAGTCCAGTACCTTAACCACTAGGCTACCACAGTCCCACAATGTGCCTAGAGTGACAGTAATAAGGAAAGACTTCCTAATGTGATGAAGAAGAAACCTTGGGTGAACCAAGTCTCACAGAACTTAAAACTATTTCTGATACACTCATATCAGCACCACAAATTCCACAATTCATGTGCCATCAAAGTACAATTTTTTTTTTGCGCACTCAATAATTGCACCTATGTCTTGAGGGGAAAAAAGCAAACAAAATCCACACCGATGTTTTAAGGATGAAACTTACTGGCAGTAAGAGAAATGTGTTTTTTAACTGACCATACTGGTGTTCAATTTTAGGAAGCTGCCCCAGGTTTTTCTCTAGTCATACCCAAATAGAGACATTAGCCTCAGCTTCTCCCCTAAATTGTCCTCTTACTCCTCCTATGGCCCCTCCTATGGCTCCTCCTCTGTTTACACAAGAGACTGAGTGAGACAACAACCACTTCCTTAAAACAATCTACATTCTTCACATTCTATCTGACCTAAACAAACAACATTCCTGTTTGGAAATAAGGCAATGTCACATTATTCATAATACCCCAACCCACTCTTATACAGCTTTCATTAGAACTAGGATCAAATGCACAGCACAGATGAGATTCTATATCAGTATTGCAGATTGTGTTGACACACATGATGAGTACAGGAAACACAAGCTACTTTTGCAGCTGAGCAACAAAAGAGAACGAATAAGGCACAACACAACACATTAATTACTGCTTATGGTTTAACAAAAATGAAGATGATCTGAAAGTCAAGTATATTACAGGGGATCTGTGGCCTGTCAGTTTGTAGTAATCTTCTTTATTTAAGATATTTTGACATAAACTACCGTATTGCTCCTGCAACGTTTACAGGTCCACACAAGGTTGACAGAACTATGCTGATCTAGCCAGCCATTAAGAAAAGAAACAAAGATCAAAATGTGAGGGTATTGTGTACTAATTTGCGACAATCTGGTCTGCGTGGCAATCTTTAGTTCAGTGTCTATGAGGCTGTGCTGTTTTAGGTTGATATAACTGATGCAGTGCACTCATAACATGATTCAAAGGGTGTGTTTGTGAGAGAGTTGCTGTGAGTCAGAAAGGAAGAAAAACAGAAAAAGAAATTACAGTCTGACCTTTTGTTTTGTTTTATTTTGTTTTGTTCTTTTGATTCTGGCCATGTCTGTGGTTGGAAATGTTCCAGGGTAGAACAAAGGCATGAAGACTGTAACCTTATATTGTCAGTAACATTGGACAACAAAGATTTTACTCCTTGAACACTTTTTTTTGAGTGTAAATTATGGATTTTGGACTGCTAATCATGGATATCAGATGTAACCTTTTTGCAACTTC
Source organism: Parotocinclus spilosoma (assembly GCA_033117975.1). Classification (NCBI taxonomy): domain Eukaryota; kingdom Metazoa; phylum Chordata; class Actinopteri; order Siluriformes; family Loricariidae; genus Parotocinclus; species Parotocinclus spilosoma. Next base: position 6,933,770 of record JAVSBV010000029.1, on the reverse strand, counting down.
ACATTTTTACACAAGTTTACTAGTATACAACCTTTAAAGTGAGCTGCTTTGGTCAGTGTAAGCATAAATGGGCATTTACTTGGTGTGGGTGCTATGCAAATGTTATCTTTTCATGTCTTGGCTTGCTTTGTCAAATTGTGAAAGTTTGATAGTATCAAAGCCTCCAGAGAGACAGCTTAAATTTGGCAGATTTATATATCACAAAGCATAAATCAGATTTCAAGATGCTTAAACCCATATTTGATAATAAAGCCAGAATTAAATTACATGTTCATGGACACTAAATCATAATTGCTTGGGTCAGGATGGAAAGGACTGAGTTTGGTGGAATTTATATATTCACAACTGTCATGAACATTTGACAAACTTCTCTATGCAGGTCAACATCCCCTGTTTCTACATTGTAATTGCTGGACTGTTCGTAGCTTTGGTTTATGTGCATAACCCCCAACATTTGTATCTTATTACTGATTTGTTATAGTTAAACCTCGTCCTGTTATACAAGTCCTGTTATACAATGGCAGTGTCCACCCTTCAGTATCCTCTGGCTATATCAGCCCTGTTACTAGAAATGCAGCTGGGATATACAAAGTAGTGTTGTTACCTTGCTGTTGTTTCCTGAATGGATAGCTGCACGAAATAGTCACATTACAAAAAGTATGGAGCCTAAGTCACCTGTCAACCCAGCAAAGATATTTCTGCTCCCTCTTCATAAAACTTGAATGTAGGCAGATGTATCCAATAATAGATGATACCAAGATTTAGGAATCCCTTTTCAGGTCTGTAAATCAGACATGTCCTTAACGGCAAGGAAATATGTTAGTGGGGATAGTAAAAATAGCATGGAAAACCTCAAAGGAAAACAGTAAAGAAAATCTTGTCCCAGACAACATCATGGAATTTCACTTTGCTTGCTTGGCTTGGTGTAGACAATCACAATCTTCCCGAGAACATGCAGGTCCCAAATTAAAACCTTGTTCTTTTGCCCAACACAGGGTGTCTGCACTAATTATTTTTCACTACTTTGGTGCTTTTGTTTGGTGCTACATGTGTGGAACTGAACTGTCTTAAATAAGGAATGCTTGATTGTCACACTCTGAGAAGGTCCAACCCACTATAAACTCACATTTACTCAATGTACAGAAACTCTAATTACATAAGTGGCTCCAAGTGGTCCCTGGTCCGCTTAGTTCTGACCAAAGATGGAACACGTTATTGTAGCATGATTGTGTTTTGCCACAACTGCAAAATAAACAAGGTATGTATGTTGAGATGAGTTCATCTTCAGTAATTCTTTTTTGTTTTTCTCTAAATCAACCCAAGATGCCATTAAAGATGAGTCATGCTGGTTACACTGTTTTAAATATCAATGCTTTTTCATCGCAGTTCCAGAATAACATACTACATACTGTGCAGTGGCTTGTGAACACAGATGATAACAAAGCAGTTGCTACTGTCACTTCTACAACAGTGCAAACTGTGTTCCACAAACAACTGTGGGATATCTGCTGTGTGTCATGGTAAGTAAGAGGACAAGTACTTTTTTCTCGAGTGAACGCAAACCCTTAACCAAACCCTTGACCCTTAAATCTAAGGGTCAAACTCTGGCCTTGTGTTCACTCATGAGAAGCTAGTCTCATCAAAATATATGCTCACAATAATTACAATTTTGGGAGCTAAAGGCTCACCAGTTCTCAGCAAGTGTTTTAGTTTAGTGTCTACTAAGTTTTTTTTTCTTTTTTTTAAGTTCTTTAAGTTTAGTGTCATACTGTATGTTCTAGTTCTATTTCACTGTATTAAATATGTAACAGCTGCTTTGAAGAATTTTTACAGTGCCTAGTAAATCATCATACCCCAACAATTAGCATACACCTAACTTCTTCATAATGAATCGAATCTAACTACAATGCTCAAAGAAGTACGGCATATTTAATTATGGGATATTTCAAATTTGTTTTGTCAAAATTTAGTTTGAAGTTTTGAAAATTTCCCCCAATTTGCAGTGTATAATGGTGTCTAAGCGAGATAAAAATGTAGATAATCTGGAGATCTGTTAAATACATCTCAAGCTGGATATAATTAGTTTAAAATAACCTTACATTAATTTATCCTGGAAATCCCACCAAACACAAAGTCTGCCGGTCAGTTGAAGAACCTGAAAAAGCAAGTATAAAACAATAGAAGTTGAAATCTCAACAATCATGTGTATGCACACACGTAACATGACCCAGCATTTCCCTTTGCCATTTCTTTTATGGTCACTGTAACATTTAATCATATTGGAACAAAACTATTGCAAACTGAGGCCAGCAAACAATGGCAAATACATTTTCCCAATGTAATAACGCACCACATGTAGAGAAATAGTTTAGTTTATAAATTGTGATGCTTTTTGGAGAATGCATCTTCTCATGTTGCCTAGATGTGACATGGTCAGTGAGGAACTCCCTGCAATGATGCAAAAATTAAGTACACTGCTCACAAACATTGGGGAATATTTCATTATCTGATTTTCATTTTTTGTGAGCAGTTTAAGTTTTAGATGCAGGAAGTTATTCCATATCAGGAAGTGAAAATTCTTGTTTAGCTCAAGTAATGTGGAAAGCTACAGTTATAACCCAGTTTAAGACTTTACTAGTTTTCTTGTAAATTAAGTGGCCTGTGAAACAACCAGAAAAGCCAGACTATGGGCCCAAAAGTGCAGCAAGAGAAATGCCGTGTGTAGGAAAGAATGAGGGAAGCCATAGTATTATTAAAAGCTTACGAATGCTACTGGTTTCATGGTTGAAAAATGTCACCTGCACCCTTGCGCCCTCTGGTGTTTGCCTTAGTGATCTTCACCCCAAGTATTTCACCAGTGTGTTATTAAATTCACTGCTCACAAAAATTAGCGATATTTCAGCATGATATATATTAGTGAGCAGTAAATAACATAACAAGTAAATATTATATGATGTCATGCCTTTATTAATAATTATTTTTCAGAAAAAAACAGATTAGCCGTTTTAAAAATGTATTTCCTTAGTTGGGAATCATTTTTTTATTTTCTGCATTTCATCCTTTCCACAAAATTCATTACAGGAACATTTCACAAAGAGTAGGGACATAAACATACTACAGAGCTTTGCAATTTAAAAGATTTACATACAAGACAAACACCAATTGTATTCCTACAAAAAAAAAAGACTGCTGTTTAGACAAGCTCTGATAGTCAAATTCTAATAGTCAGTGCTGGTCTCTTACTGTTCCCAACTGTGCAGTACTGGTCCTATTTGCTAGCTAGTAAGGGATTATATACACCCAATATATATTCAGTCGGAATCTAATGATGTTTGTGACCATTAGTGAATATGGATAAATACTTAAGTAAGAAAAACTTTAGTTTCTCCCAAAACAGGCATCAAAGCTTTGCAACAGCTACTTGAAGAACAGAGAAGATCAAGGAGTTTTGAGTGTCATGAACTTTGATCTACATTCTAGTGAAATAAATCCATTAAGCATCTACTGGACACTGACACAGACAGGGAAACCAAGCATTCAGGAAAATTTCAAGATGCTATTTGGAAGATTGTAAAATATTTCTCTGATAACATGGAGCATTAGACACACTTGTGGAGTTCTTGTGATTTTCTCTACCAGTTCACATTATTAAGAGACCAACACTGGCCAGAAACCTGCTTGGCTGTGATTTTTTTTTAGCAGGGACTAATACTAATACTAATACTGCTTTGAGAATAGACATATATCACTGCTTGTCATAGTCTCACAACACTTTATTAAACACAAAATACAAATCCAAAACCTGAGTTGCCTTATATGGTCTAATGAAATTATTATAAATTCTATTATGCTCTGTCTTATATGCTTCTAATTTCCTATGACACGTGTAAGTGCTGTCTCAAGATAATTATTTTACTTCTGGGTTAGACAACTCAAACTACATAAACACATTCTGGTGACAGTAATAACTTATTAACCCACACATGTTATACTTTAAAAATACCATAAACTCAATAATCACTATTAACTGATAAAACATTTAATTGACACAATTAGGCCTAAACATTAGGCCTAAAAAAATAGTCAAATAAAAATTATAATAACATGATTAAACAATAATCTAAATATTTTCTAAACAGATATTCGTGTATGTACAAAGTACAAAAGTAGCCAAAAGCAATAAGTAGCCTGCAACTGTACTAAACTTTTAATTGACTAAGACCTAAAATGTGACAATGCTATGTAATATTCTTTATATACAGGAAAACATTCACAGGAAACATTCACTCACATTCACCCCTTATTTTCCATACTATCTCATAAAATACTCACAACAGTAAACATGTTGTAAACAGTAAATTAATAAAAATAATAATGAGAATGTGTATGGGCCTGCATATAATGTGTTTTGGTATGCAAATCAAACAGTTTTACCAGCAAGACCAGCAAGCTCAACAGGCCCAGGCATGGTCTAACAAATATTAATCAACTTCCATGGCCTAGTTGGTTGACCACCATACCAGTACAAAAAAAAACAACATATACTGGTCTTTGATGTTATTAAGCAGTGTAAAGTAAGTCTATTGGGCATTACCTCCTACAGTACCTACATTTATGGCTTGCAGATATCTAAAACTAAGCTGCAAAGTTGTCTATAAACTAGGAAACAATATAAAAAAGTAGAGCTTTCATTGAAATATTGAAAATAATCAAATAATCAAACTAACAATGTAAAACAATGAATTCTCATGTCAAACCTCAGGTTCTAATAATATATGATCGATAATGTAAAACACTAAAACATACATTGTCTCTAAATTAAATATTCTTTTATACTTTTAAACTAAATATAATTTTATCTGAAAATGATTGTTGTTTTCCACTGGAAAACAATGACCACATCAGCTTCCTATCAGCCAGTAATAGTTAACTTGGCCACTGCTGAAAACCTTCTTTCAGCCATAATATTATGGACTTCATACAGTCCAGTTTCAGCTATACCCCTAAAGCACTGATGGAATTATACCATTGCGGACACAAAACGGATACAAAGGTAAAATGTTATTTATAAAAAAAGAAATAACATACCCAATTTTTTTTACAAATATATAATTTATAGTTCAATATCTGATTCAGTAATAAACACTGTTAAAATATTTTCCGAAAAATATTATGTTTTACCCCCCAGTTGTTTTATTATAAACAAACCAGCATCTTTAACCTTTTAAGACGTATAAATATTTTCAAACATTAAGTAATGTTCATGTCCAAAATCTATCTGAAGATTAAAATTAATCCCTGCCTTACTGCAATGGACAGATTTTTGAAAATCAGCATTAAAAGTACCTATATTGTACCAATTACAGTCAACTACCCTGTTAAAGAAATGACTAAATGCTTAAATTGTTAACCAAATTATCACAGTCATACATCAGTGTAAAGAACTTGCGCCATGGATTTTTTTGCTAATATAAAGAGTTTTTTTTAATTGGGTTTATTTATTTATACCCTAGATTTAAAAACTTATGGAATGATCTCCTGAACACCAGCTCAGAAACCAATTCGTGATACAATCACGACACTAAGATTTTAAAAACAAAAACAATATGACTTATATTCAAAACACTAACAAAAGATGTCTTTCTAATATTGTTGGGAATTATCTATCAGGGTATACTAAACACAAATACAGCACAACAGACCCCAATTTTCCTCCATCTCATACCCAGTACTGGTTCTTTTTCAGGGCTGGGTTTGTTGTCCGACAGTGTTGTAGTAATTCAGGATCTGCATCTTTGGATTCCATATTAGACATGGGAATGTTGTTTGCAGGATCCGTTTTCCTGAAGGTTTCCTGGCTGACCTCTCCATTCTTTGGCTTGGAGGCAGCTGTTTGGACGTTGTGCTTTCCTGTTTTGTTGCGACGCACCAGGTAGTAGGCTAGTAATCCAGCTAGCAGCAGTAGAATGAGAATGATTAAGATGGGAATGAGGATGGCCCATAAGGAATTCTGCCTAGAAACTGGTGATTTTTCAGAGTTAGTAGTGATTGTTGTGGTGTCCACATGATACGGCCAGTCCTTGTCCCCTCTCATTCTAATTTCAGGCTGGTTTGCTTTACTCTTCTCAGGGCTGGCCACTGAGGGGGGGAATTTAAGGACTGTGGCACCATAGATTATTGCAGGGTCATAGGGAGCCATGTGGAAGGAGAGAATGCACTCTGCAGGGGGAACACCATGTGCTTTGAGGAGGAAGTGTGCCTCATCTTGATCCTGATCTCGACCTTTGTCCATCAAATCCTTAGTGGTGTTCATTAGCTCTAATGCCACTCGCCCCTCATCCAGATCTTTCTGGGTGAAGGATTCAATAGGCTGGCCATCTGAAGGCCCTCCTCTCTTAATAAATCTGGCTCCCTTTGGCTGCTGGGTCACAATAAAGGTAGGAGTTGTTCTGGTTTTGTTTTCAAGTGGTGTGGCATCTAAAAGCTTCCTGTCTACCAGGACTGTAGAGCTACTGGGAAGCAATGGATCTTTGGCTACATTCAGTAGGGGTCTCACTGTAATGTTAAAGCTAGATGAAATATTAGCTGCTCTACTGCGTGCTACAAACGAGAAACTGTCATTTGGGGAATTGGACTTAATGAAGCGAACACTCAGTCTCCCTTCCCTAATCTGTTTCTGGGTAAAGGCAGAAGTAGGTTGTCTGTCCACCATAACTGCAGCATACTTTGGAACATTTGTGATCTTATAAAGCACCTCCTCCTCTATGGGCCCTCCTGTGGATGCTTTCAACATGTCTTCTGTGATAGGAGTCTCATCATCTCCCTGTTTCACCTGAATCTCTTCCACCTTATTCAGCACAAGGTTTTTAGCAAGGATGCCGATGTGTATCATGAGTGGTTCTGAGTGGTGCTTCCCATCAGAGATAGTGAACTCCATGGAACCAGCATTCAAAGTGCCATCACTCACAAATGCCACTCTGCCCATGTTCACGTCCTCTTGGGTGAACTCTTCAATTCTGTCCCTAGTATTCATGGAAACCATGTGCCCATTTGTGGGGCTTTTTAAAATAGTGAATTTGATTTCATCTGGTGTGCTGTCCTGGTCCGTGGTGTTGAGATACTGCTTAGAGAGTACAGTGGTGGATCCTTGCAGAGCCTCTAGCAGCAGGTCTAGACTTACCAGCTCTGGTGGGTTGGAGTCCCTTCGTCTGACTGAGATTAGGAAAACTTCCTCTAACACTACGGCTCCTGACGCAGCTTTAGGGGGGTTTCCATGGGTGTTCAGTCGCACACGGAAAAAGAATCTGTCTGAAGATGCTCCTGAGTCATCATGGTAATACTCCAGCTCTCCTTTTCTTATGTCATCTTGCATAAAGTAAGGTGCATCCCGAGGAAGATCAACACCCCCAAGAGAGAGCCGGCCATGAATAGGGAACTGCTGTATTTTAAAAACAATGTCCTGTCCAGATTGTTTTTCTTCTGGTAGACTTGCTAGTAGGTTAGAGGCATCCAGAACAGATATGTTAATTACTCCTGACTGCCCCTGCACCACTGACATACCTAAAATATGATAAATAAAGCAACACATTAGAAACATGTACCTTTTTATATGTCATCAGTTCTGCTGAGATTTTAGATAGCAGTTGATTCAGCATTTCACTGTGCTAAATGGAAGTTTACAACATAATTCAATAGGATAGTTAATAATATGTTTGAGAACTGTGTGTTTAAAACAGATTCAGCATGCTACCTTTGTTCTTCCAGAGCTGTGAAGAGACATTGCGATGTGCGGCATAGTATGAAACAGTAACAGGGAGAGTGTGGTGGAGGGGTTCTGCTGGAGGTGAGGAAATCTCTAGCTCCACAAAGTCTTTTACTACCCAGAAGGGTTCTGAAGGCATCTGATGTTCATAATACACTGCACCAGCATCCAGCTGAATCACAAATAAAGACACAAATAAAGAACCATGAAATGCTGTCATTAACATTAATTTAAATGTTAATAAATGACATACATATTTAGTAAACCTATGCATTTTTATTTTATAATGCCATTTGTGTTCTTTTTTTTCTGGAGTAACAGTCAATTAGTTCCAAATATTTTCTGGAACAAATTGTACACAACTATTGAATGGCCACTGCTAAGCTAATGCCTCAGTAATGGCTCACTAACACTTATTGTGTACAGTTAATATTACCAGTAATATTCAGTTCATCTGACAAGTGTATGGTTTTAGTAACAATTGTATGTGCAGAGGTATAGTAAGACTTTCTCTTGAGCGTAGCTACATAATTAACTGTTCTATGAGATCATTTTGTCCTGAAATGAACTTGGCCACAAACAAGTTTGCAGCAGAGTGAAAGTCCAGACATAACAGTGAATAATGCATGGAAAGAGATTAATCTGAAATTCACCTCAGATTGGGTAAATTTGTTGATTTCCTCAAATTGTCCACTCTGGTTGGGCTTGATGAGTCGTCCTAAATGTGGAGGCCTTAGAAGAGAGTAGGTGATCTCATCTCCATCCTCACTGGTCATTGCTCGCAGAATGTCACTGCTAATCACTTGCCTGGATCCTGGGACAACAGCAAATGAAATAAATGAATATATTGCTCATTTTTTTTATATAATTAAAAACGCATTAGCTAAGGTATGTATAGTTTATTCTGTCATGCAGCCAAAGTTCCAGACATATTCTATATGCTGGAATGTTTCTCTTTGAGATAATGGCACCAGATCAGAGTGATTTTTCTTGATATATTATCCCGAAACTACTCACAAATCTATATTTTTGTATGTGGCACATGCATAGAAAACATAGATCAATATTAAAGGAGAATGGATTGCCCAGATAATATTTAAGTTTGTTTTTTAATGTTAAGTCAAACTACAGTCCACAGGTAGAAGTGGGATATATTACATGGGAATCGGCTTATTTTGATAACTTATCATACCTTTTTGGTTTAGGTAAAGAGACAGAGTTCACCAGAGGCAACCCACCTGGAAAGACCAATAACTCATCTTCAGCTTCCATGATGATTGTGAGATGCCTGGCAGTGATGACAAAGTGGTACAGAGGTGAGGTAAAGTCCCCATCTGTCACTGTGAAGCTGAAACCCCCTGATTCATTTCCTGATGGAAGAAGCAGCTTCTGTTAGTCACGCATCAACGTCTACAAATGTCCTATCACTTTGAGGGATTTTAGTTTGTCCCTGTAGGAAACCCTTTGGTGTCTTGTTTTGCAGAGAGAAAAGGTTTTTCATGTTCACACTGTCACATGTGTAAATCCACAACTATAACAACAACACTGTACTAAACATACATCAATATCTCACTGCAGTATTGTGCTATTTATTTAATCGCAAACTCCTTCTGATGAACAGTGTGTTACGTGTGTGCTAAGAACAAATTAAGCAACTACCAGCTGTCATTCGTAGGAAATTCATTGATCAGGGTGTTCAAGGTCAGATGTGCAAAAAAAGTTTATAATAAGATTCACCTTTGACTGAAATAGCATTTTCTGTAGACTGTAATTGTATTACCATACACTAAAATACACCTGTAAATCTGGCTACTTCCATTACACTATGGTCTTTGACTTACCCAAATGCAGTCCCTCCCAAATGCAATCACGTATGTGTCTGTGTATGCGTGTGTGTGTGTTTGGTGAGAGCATGCGTGTGCATGTGTAAATAATAAAAACAAAATTATTAATGGTAATTATATATCTACAACCAACATCTTTAAGACATATATAAAATGCTGAGATTAAAAAATCCTACTAAAATAAAAATTGATATTTACATTTTTGAGGATAAGACAGTTATTTCATATTTGTATTGGATTACCTTTATGGATGAAAATGACCTCGCCTTTGTTAATCTGAGCTTGGGTAAAACTTTCAATGTTGTCATCGGGATTCTCTTTTAGAGCAAGGATTCCATTTGTGAGCCCCTGTATGGAATACAGCAACTCTTCTGGAGGAGTGTCCAGATCTTCTGTGTTCAATGCTTTGTTTGTGATTTCTGACTCTTCACCAACAAGCAGCTAGACAATAAAAGATGGGGCAAAAAATACCAAAATTAGAAAATAATAAACCAGATCTGGAGAATAAGAAATTTCCTAAATGGGTATTGACTGTTTACTCTGGAGGATAGCAGCTAGCCATGTTATCTGAAGATAGAGTTTGATACAGAACAGGACTTGTCTCTCAGACCTCAGTAGGCTCTAATGGACCTGTGATGGCTGCAAAGCTGAATGGAACATTAATTGAAAGAGCTGGAACAGCGCTCCTTGAAAGACTTTCTTTAATAGCAGGAGTCAGTAGGGAAAACAGTAAGGCATGCACTAAAAGACTCATATCGATTTATTCAGCCACGCTTCTCCCAGGTGCCTTCATTTTCTGTTCTTAACACAAAACCAAGGAGAGTTTGAAAAATGTGGCAGGAAAATTTAGTCCAAGAACTTCAGTGACAACGCCAATAGTCCATATTGCTGTGTATTTAGGAAAACTAAATCATATATATTATAAGTAATACATGAATTTAATGTATTATAATGAATGTTATTATTTGTTGCTATTAATTGTATTAATATATTAATTGTATTAATTGTAAAGTGCCACGTTTGAATACAGTACACACCCTCTAGTGTCTATGGAGAGGCTTGTTACAGCGACAAGATGTGTAGTGTCTATTTTCAACCACTGGGTGGCGGAATTATTGCATTTTCATGTCCTCTGTAGTCAAAGCTTTTGGAAACCGATGATTCTTATTAACCGTTGACATTTATTGATCAGCATCTGGGTTGCAAATTTAGTGTCGTCTTACAAAATGAGAATATCTGTATTTGAATGAATTGTATCATCATTACAGCTGTTAGTAATCATTGTAATTTGTCTGCTCTAAGATTTCAACATACAACAGGAAAACCCTTGAACCCTCAGTAAACCGTCATCGACAGGTTAAAACTCTACCATGCAACAACACCCAGAAACACCTCCGACTTCTCTGGGCCTGAGCTCATCTGAGATAAACTGATACAAAGTAGAAAAGTGTCTCTGAAAAGTGGGTCTGAAGAGTCCACAATTCAAATTGTTTTGGAAATGATGGACGTCATGTTATCTGGGCCAAAGAGGAAAAGAACTGTCTGTATATCAACCCAAAATTTAAAAGCCAGCATCATTGATGGTATGGGGGTGTGTTAGTGCCCATGGCATAAGTAACTTGCTCATCTGTGAAGGCAGCATTAATGCTGAAACGTACATACAGGTTTTGGAGCAAAATATGCTGCCATCCAAACAATGTGTTTTTTAGGGACGTCCCTGTTTATTTCAGCAAGACAATGCCAAGCCACATTCTGTACGTGTTACAACAGCTTGGCTTAGACTAGGCTGGCCTGCAGTGTGTGCCAAATGTGTGGTGCATTATGAAAGGCAAAATATGACAACGGAGACCCCGGACTGTTAAACAACTGAAGTTCTACATCAAGCAAGCATGGGAAAGAATTTCATATACAATTATTGTCCTAATTATTGTTAAAAGGAAATGTGATGTAAAACAGTGATAAACATGCCACTGTCCCAACTTTTTGGAATGTGTTGTAGGCATTAAATGAGTGAATGTTTGCCAAAAATAATAAACCTATTTTAAAATTAAATATATTGTCTTTGTAGTTTATTCAATTGAATACAGGTTGAAAAGAATTTGCAAATAATCATATTCTGTTTTTATTTATGTTTTATACAAAGTCCCAACTTTAATGGAATTGAGGTTGTACTACACTGTCTATTTTATAAACATGTTTTGGAATTTTAGTGAATCAAATGATCAGATATTTCACTGCACATTTGCCTTGTCGTTTATTGAACTCAAGCGGTTTCTGATGAACAGCATGGCATGTTCATGTGAAATTTCTGAGTGCTATTGTGCAGTCATGTACTTACTTATGTTAAATAACATATTCTTATGAAGACTGGTTGCCCATTTAAAGGCATGGATCCTTGTAACCAGCTGTTATTCAGAAAATCAGGAACGTGACTGAATGTTCAAACCTTAATAAATCTGTGTTTCAGTATTTACAAGTTAATTTTTTTATTTAACATTCTGTTATTATGTTAAATTAGTTTATATTAGGCAATGCAACTAACTGCATCTCTACGTGAGGGATATAGGAATCATACTTCTAGGGCTTTTCAGTCAAGTGGTCATATGTGAACATAAGGATGCTTCCTTGCTATTAGGTTAGCTCTTAGGTCAGCTAAAACTGCTGCTTAACTTCCTGGTTTAAATAAACATAGCACAGAAACAGATACAAAAGTGAGGGGAGAAAGAGAGAGAGAGAGGAGTGAGAGTATACAGTCTGTGACATGGAAAAAGGCATATCATTATTCCTTATTTTGTGAAAAAATAAGGGTGACTGGTGATTGGTTAGCTTGGTCTCGCTTCTGTAGGCCAATTCTCTGCCACAGACAAAAATATGAGTTACCAAGGTGATGTGAGAACACAGACATCAAAAAGTGGCACACTGATTTCCAGTTGCCATTTTTTCCACGTGGCATTTCCCAACCATGTATTTGCTCCAGAGACTTTGAGGTCTTTGAGACACTCTTTAATTCTAGAAAAGCTCTGTGGTCGTGAACGGCCATTAAATGAGACCCAGTGAGAAGCCAAACCGACTAACTTGGTACCTCCAGGCCAGTGTTGCTCTTCAGCTGCGGCAGCCGGTTGTTGACAGCAATCACGGTTATGCCGATGGTGATGGGGAGGCTGCGGCGCATGATGTCAAAAGCACTGGCGAAGAGTGTGAAACTGTCCTCAGTGGTCTCTGAACTGTCATGACGGTAGTAAATCAGACCTTGCTGCACCTGGAAATGATAGATGGCAGTGTAAAATGTACACACATGCACCGAAGTGAAGCACACCATTATGCACATTTGCAAACGATACAGACACAAAGTTATCATTATATCCAGCATAATAACAAACAA